>CM069140.1:4371929-4374736 GCA_035221665.1 Okamejei kenojei | reverse complement strand
ACCCCTACCCACACCTAACATCCATGCAGTACGTAATGAGCCCCAAGATGGCCATATATATCCATCCACCAAGGATTATTCTAAGTTTTGATGTATCAACTAGGTTCATTAAAATCAGGGGGTTTGCCAGACAGAGATTTGTCAAAGTAATGTTTTCCTCCATGTTTTGGTCAAGGAAGTGCAAACCTCTGTTTCAACCTCAATCTGTCAGAAAATAGTGGACGCATATTCTATTTTCTCTTGGTTGCCAGAAATCTCTCTGCCTTCCCTTTTTTCAACTGCCCAGATGGTGGTGACAACCTGTATTGTTGAGGGTTCGTCCCTGCTTATGTCTCCTAACAGTCTTGAAGCGATTAGTCTGCCACTTTAATAATCTCTTTTTAGGGCACGGTAACATTCTAATCTGCTTTGTCTTTTGTTTTCTTTATTCCCAATGTTCCAAGTACGTTTCTTTTACATTGTTTGATAATTTGGTTCACTCTAACAGGTGATTGGGGATCAGTAATTGATGTGGAGGCTGGGACAGGTTTTAACTGAAATAGGGTAGTTAGTCCTCATTACCAAACTGTACAGGGAAACTCTTTTCTTGGGCTGACCTGGTTGTTTTTTGAAGGGCTTTAAAAACTGGAGGTTATCTGGGGGGCTAGATTTAAGGTGATTCCCCAAAAAATTTAGTGCTCATTTTTCGGATTTTATTTATCAGTGGGTATGACTAATTTCCGCCCTCCATGCGTTTTTGTTGGTGTTATTCCTTTGGATTACGGAGGATGGTGACAGAATTCCGCATGCAGGGGGCCCCCGTTTGTATGTTTTTCCCTTTACTATAAATATATGGTACTGATGGACCCCATACTTCACTAACCCATAAAGTGCAATCGGCTGGATTACACTGTCAATATTTAAGCCAGGTTTTTAATTGGAATTGGGATGTTGTAGAATCTTCTTCTTTGTATTTGGCCATTCTCTCTCTCCTCTCTCTATCTCTCTCTCTCTCTCTGTCTCTCTCTCTGTCTCTCCTGTCTCCTCTGTCTCTCTCTCGGTCCTCTCTCTCTCTCTCTCCTCTCACTACGTCGCTCACTCCCACTGTCTCTCTGGCTTTGTTTCTGTTTCCTGGTGTAATAGGTCTTTCTAATTCCCATCTGATCAGTCCTGTCCCTCCGTCTGTCTCTCCTCGTCTGCCTCTCTCTGGCTGCCTGTCTGTCTCTCCTCATCGTGTGTCGTTCTCTCCACTCATGTCTTTCTTCTCTTCACCTCTGGCTGTCTCTCTCTCTCTCTGGCTGTCTGTCTCTGACTGCTTGTTTTTCTGTCCTGTGTCTCACACTGTCTTTTCCTCTCTCCTGTCTGTCTATCTCTGCGTGTCCTCTCTATCTGTCTGGCTTTCTTTGTCTGGTGTCTCTCTCTGTCCCGTCAGTCTTCTTCCCTTGTGTGTCCTTTCACTCCCTAGTGTCTGTCTCTCTCTCCTGTTCTCACTCTCTCTGTGTCTCTCGTCTCCCTGTCCTCTCTCCTCTCTCGGTCTAATCCTCTCTCTCTCTCCTCCTCGCTCTCTTCTCTTCTCTCTCTCTCGCTCATGGCTCTCACACTGTCTTCTCTCTCCCTGTCCTGTCTGTCCTCTCTGCGTGTCCGCTCTGTCTGTCTGTCCCTCTCTCTGTCTCTCTGTCCTTCTCGCCCTAACGTCTTCCTCTCTCCCTCTCTCTGTTACTCTCTCAGTCTCACCCTCTCTCTATGTCTCTCTGTCTGTTCTCTAACTATTTCTCTTCTGTTCTCCTCACTGTCTCTCTATCTCACTCACGCAGTCTGTCTCTGTCTGTCCTCTCTGCTGTCTCTCTATTTACCCCTGTCTCTTTCTCTTTGTTCTCTCTCTCTGTCTCTCTGTCTCAATGGCTGTCTCCCTGTCGTTGTCTCTCACTCTCTGTCTCTCTATCTCTCTCTGTCTGTCTCGCTCTCTCTATCTCTTTCTGTGTGTGTCTCTCTCACTGCCATTCCTTCGTCTCTCTCTCGGGGGTAATCCGTTTCTGTCTCTCTCTGTGTCTCTCTCACTCTCTCTGCATCTCTCTCTCTGTACCCCTCTCTCTCTCTGTATCTCTCTCTGTATCTCTCCCTGTCTCTCTCCCTGTCTCTATCCCCGTCTATCTCCGTCTCTCTTTGTCTCTCTCTGCCTCTCTCGGTCTCTCTCTGTCTTTCTTTCTCTCTCTGTCTTTCTGTCTCTCTCTGTCTTTCTCACTGTGCTCTCTCTGTGTCTCTCTCTGTCTGTCTCTCTCCTCTCTCCTCCTGGTCCCTCTCTCTCTCCTCTTTCTGTGCTGTCTATTCTGTTATCTGTCTGTCCTCTCTTGTCTGTATCTCTCTCTGTCTCTCTGCCCTTCTCTCCCTTCCCTATGTCTCTCTCCTCTCTCTGTCCTCTCCTCTGTACTACTATCTCTATCTCTCTCTCTCTCTCGCTCTCTATCTGTCATTCCTCTCTGTGTCCCTCTCCTGACCCCCTTGCTCTGTCCCCGCTGTCTCTCTCTCGTCGTCTGTCCTCTTCAGTCCCTCTGTCCACTCACTCTGGGTTCTCCCTGTTCCCCCCTCTCTGTCTCCATCTCTCTCTTCTGCTCTCCTCTCTCTCTCTCTGTCTCTCCATCTCTCTCTCTATCCTCGCTCTGTCTTTCTCGCTCTCCCTCTCTCCCTCTATTGTCGCTCTCACATTTCTCGACTATCTCTCTGTTCTCTCTCTTTCTGTCTCTCCCTGCTGTCTGTCCCTCTCATCTCTCTCTCTCTCCTCCCGCTATCTCTCTCTTGTCTCTCTTCCCCTCTCTCCCACTCTCTCCTCG
>CM069140.1:4234429-4369429 GCA_035221665.1 Okamejei kenojei | reverse complement strand
ATCATTCTCCACGCTGGGCAGAGAGTGGGATTTGTAAGCGGCTAACTTCATTCAAAAAATTGGAATGTCACATTGGCAGCGCAGCAGTAGAGTTACTGCCTCACAGCGCCAGAGACCCGAGTTCAATCCTGACGACTGGTGCTGTCCGTACGCAGTTTGCACGTTCTCCCAGTGACCTAGAAACACACCTGTCCAACTCGCCCGGAGTTTCGTTCGGTTCCAGGGTGCAGCCTTACAACGAGGGGAAGAGCAGGTTCCATCTCGACCAGCATCAAAAACTCACGGCTGAGCCACGGCAATGATGATGCCCAGCCTGGAAGGTATCCCGATCCCAATGGGAGGCAGTCATGAGATAATGCCTGGCTGTTGTGCTCGGGCGGGGAGAGATTTGGTCTTTTAAATTTGAATCGAAATTCTACACTCAATGGTTTTATAACTCCCCAAGCTCAGCTCCAAATAAATAAATAAGGGTGCAGTTAACCGCAGTTTCATCGCCGATGCGAACCAGCCTCGGGTGCATACACACATGAAAGGGATAATATGGTATAGTGTCCAAAGAACGACCCGAAACCTCACCTATTTCTTTTCTCCAGAGATGCTGCCTGAGCCGCTGTGTTACTCCAGCTTTTTGTGTCTATCTTCGGTGTAAACCAGCATCTGCAGGTCCCTTCCCGCACAATATAGTATGAACGTCGGGTTTCTAATCTGATACACAATAGATAGGGCACCATCCTCGGGCCAACCTGGTGTCAGGCTGTAGGAAGCAGCTGCGGGATGCTGGTTTTTTGTTTAAAAACCGAAGGATAGACGCAAAATGCTGGAGTCACTCAGCGGGACAGGCTGCGTCGTCCATATTCTAGTGACACTCAACACTTTGGTGTTTCCTGTGCAGCTCTACACAGAACAAAAAACACTGAAGAAGGGTCGACCCGAAATGTCACCCATTCCTTCTCTCAGAGATTGCTGCCTTCTGTCCCGCTGAGTTACTCCAGTTGTTTTATTCTGGTGTAAAGCTGCAAGGGAACAACCAATGTGTTGAGTGTCACTAGAGTATGGTCGGCGGCTGCTGGATCACAGAGCTTTTCACGTGATCCCACTGAACCCACATATGCAGATCTTATCGTTGCACGTTATTGCAATCCCCACGTAAAAACTCATTCTCACGAAGTTCAATGCGAGGTGCCGATGGCAATTCAAGTCTAGCCTTCCGAACATTGCACGCTATAGATACCAGAATGAGACTGATTTAGTCACTTTACCATTGCACCACAAGTCTCGGTTCATTCAGGTTTCTGTTATGTTTCATGTTGGCTGTATCGCGTTTTTTTTAATATCACTACCGTGAACTTTCCCGGAGCTTTGTACATTTAAAACGCTTGCGTTGTCAATAATTCGTACTTTTATTAACATAAAAAAGCTGATGCATATCTTGTAAGTCGAGTTAACGTAAAGGCCGCATTCCTTCTCAGCAGCAAGTTAGATGAATTGTCCGGAATAGTTTCGCGAGGCTGGCTATCGGCGGTAAAGGGGAAACATGCTTCAGCGCATTGCAACTTATTGGCCGAGCCACAAAAAAAGTAGGAGTTTGTGTTGTCAAAACGAACATCAGTCATAATACTGAATGATTTCTATGAATCTCATTTCAGATAGATAACCATATAACCATATAACAATTACAGCACGGAAACAGGCCCTCTCGGCCCTTCCAGTCCGTGCCGACCATTTGTTTTCCCCTAGTCCCATCTACCTGCGCTCAGACCATACCCCTCCATTCCCTTCACGTCCATATACCTATCTACTTTATTCTTAAATGTTAAAATCGATCCTGCCTCCACCACTTCTGCTGGAAAGCTGGCCCACACCTTTTGGAATTTTTTTTTTCCACCACCCTCTATGAGTAAAGAAGTTCCCCCTCACGTGACCCCGAAACTTCTGTCCCTTAATTCTCATGTCATGCCCTCTTGTTTGAATCTTCCCTACCCTCAATGGGAAAAAACGTATCCACGTTAACTCTGTCTATCCCTTTCATCATTTTTAAAGACCTCAATCAAGTCCCCCCTTAACCTTCTGCGCTCCAAGAATAAAGACCTAACTTGTTCAACCTTTCTCTGTAACATAGTTGCTGGAAACCCTGGCAACATTCTAGTAAATCTCCTCTGTACTCTCTCTATTTTGTTGACATCCTTCCTATAACTAGGCGACCAAAATTGTACACATACTCCAGAATTGGTCTCACCAATGCCTTGTACAATTTTAACATTACTTCCCTACTCCTATATTTCAATGCTCTGATTTATAAAGGCCAGCACACCAAAAGGCTTTCTTTACCACCCCATCTACATGCGATTCCACCTTCAGGGAACTATGCACTGTTATTCCTAGATCCTCTGTTCCACAGCATTCCTCAATTCCCTACATGACCATGTACGTCCTATCATTTTGATTTGTCCTGCAAGATGTAGCAACTTCACACTTAACAGCATTAACTCCATCTGCCATCTTTCAGCCCACTTTTCCAAATGGCCCAAATCTCTCTGTAGACTTTGAAAATCTACTTCATTATCCACAAACACCACCTATATTAGTATCATCTGCATACTTACTTATCAATTTTCCTCCCACCCCATCATCCAGATCATTGATGTACATGACAAACAACAGTGGACCAACACAGATCACCATGAGGCACCCCACTGGTCACGGCTTCCCAACCTGACAAACAGCCATCCACCATTACTCTCTCTGACATCTCCCCATTCAGCCACTGTTTTCCAACTTGCTCCTCCGCCATTAACACCCAAAGATTGAACCTTCTTAACCAACCTTCCAATGGGGAACCTTGTCAAAGGCCTTACTGAAATCCATATAGACAACATCCACTTGCTTTACCCTCATCAATTTCCCTAGTTACCGCTTCAAAAAATTCAAGAAGGGTTTGTCAAACATGACCTTCCAGGCACAAATCCATGTGGACTGTTCCTGATCAGACCCTGTTTATATCCAGATGCTTATATATTAGTATCTCTAAGTATCCTTTCCATTAATTTGCCCACCACTGACGTCAAACTAATAGGTCTATAATTGCTATAGGTTTATTCTTTGAACCCTTTTTAAACAATGGAACAACATGCGCAGTACGCCAATCCTCCGGCACTATTCCCGTTTCTAATGACATTTGAAATATTTCTGTCATAGCTCCTGCTATTTCTACACTAACTTCCCTCAATGTCCTAGGGAATATCCCGTCAGGACCTGGAGACTTATCCACTTTTATATTTTTCAAAAGTGTCAGTACTTCCTCCTCTTTGAAGAGAGAGAGAGAGAGAGAGAGAGAGAGAGAGAGAGAGAGAGAGAGAGAGAGACAGAGACACAGAGAGAGAGATAGAGAGACAGAGACAGGGCGAAAGAGACAGAGAGATACAGAGAGAGATACAGACTGACAGAGAGAAAGAGAGAGAGAGCAAGACAGAGCGAGTCAGAGAGAGAGACAGACAGACACAGAGAGAGACAGAGAGAGAGAGACACACAGAGAGACACACAGAGAGAGTTTAATCTTTCGTCCTAGATGTTTAATCTTTCATGTTGCAACAGTCGCGCCAATCGCCGATCCTCTGCAAATGTCAGTCAGCGGTTAGTTGTCATTTCACTTGTTGCTTTTTCTGACCGGTTTTAAAACAGGGCCAATTTATGTTGGCGGGGAATAATCAGCCCATTGAACAAAAAGCCTTCATTCACGGTTGGCTCAAGAGTATCAGGAGGGGAACTTAGTAACTCGGGAGAGGAACTTGCAACATCGCAGAAATGACATACCCGTGGGAACTCGGTTACACACTTGAACATAAACTTGTAATCTCGTACATAACCACGAGTCTGTTTTTTTTCTTTCACTTGGGGTCACTCGTGGGTGGATTCGCACCGTGAGACAGGGCCATTAGTCTCTTTCTCTCTCTGTCTGTCTCTCTCTGTCTCTCTGTCCTTCTCTCCCTATGTCTCTCTCTCTCTCTCTCTCTCTCTCTCTCTCTCTCTGTCTCTCTCTCACTCTCTCTCGCTCCCTCCCTGTCTCTCTGTCGCTCTCCGTTTCTATCTGTCTCTCTGTCTCTCTCTCCCTGTCTCTCTCTCTCTCTCTGTCTGTGTGTCTCTCTCTCTCTCTCTCTCTCTGACTCTCTCGCTCTCTGCCTCTTTCTTCCTGTCTCTCTCCTTCTCTTTCCTTCTCTCTCCCTGTCTTGTTCCCTGACTCTCCTTGTCTCTCTCCCTGTCTCTCCCTGTCTCTGTCTCTCTCTCTCCGTCTCTGTCTCTCTTCTCTGTCTCTGTCTCTCTCTCTCTCTCTCTCTGGCTGTCTCTCTCTCTGGCTGCTTGTTTTTCGGTCTGTGTCTCTCACTATCTGTCTGTGTCTCTCACTGTCTGTATCTCTCGCTGTCTGTATCTCTCTGTCTGGCTCTCTGTCTTTCTCTCCCCCTGTCTGTCTCTCTCTCTCTGCGTGTCTCTCTATCTGTCTGTCTCTCTTTGTCTGTTTCTCTCTCTGTCTGTCTCTCTTTGTCTCTCTGTCCTTCTCTCCCTATGTCTCTCTCTCTGTCTGTCTCTCTCTCTGTCCCTTGCTCTGTCTCTCTCTCTCTCTCTCTCGCTGTCTCTCTCTCTGTCTCTCTCTCTCTCTCTCTCTCTCTCTCTCTCTCTCTCTCTCTCTCTCTCTCTCTCGCTCTGTCTCGCTCACCCTTTCTGTCTCTCTCCGTTTCTCTCTGTCTCTCTCTCTCTCTCTCTCTCCCTCTCTCTCTCTCTCTCTCTCTCTGTCTGTCTCTCTCTCTCTCTATGACTGTATCTCTCGCTCTCTCTGTCTCTTTCTCCCTGTCTCTCTCTGTCTCTCTCACTCTCTCTGCATCTCTCTCTCTGTATCTCTCTCTCGGTATCTCTCTCTGTATCTCTCTGTATCTCTCCCTGTCTCTCTCCCTGTCTCTATCCCCGTCTCTCTTTGCCTCTCTCTGCCTCTCTCTGTCTTTCTTTCTCTCTCTGTCTTTCTCTCTGTGTCTTTCTCTCTGTCTGTCTGTCTGTCTCTCTCTCTCTGTCGGTCTGTCTGTCTGCCTGTCTATCTGTCTGTCTCTCTCTGGCTGTCCATCTGTCTCTCTCTCTGTCTGTCTATCTTCTCTGTCTCTCTGTCTGTGTCTCTCTCTCTCTGGCTGCCTGTCTCTCTGGCTGCTTGTTTTTCTGTCTGTCTCTCTCACTGTCTGTCTGTATCTCTCTGGCTCTCTCTGTCTTTCTCTCTCACTGTCTGTCTCTCTCTCTCTGCGTGTCTCTCTATCTGTCTGTCTCTCTTTGTCTCTCTCTCTGTCTGTGTCTCTCTGTCCTTCTCTCCCTAAGTCTGTCTCTCTGTGTGTCTCTCTCTCGCTCTCGCTCTCTCTCTCTCTCTCTCTCTCTCTCTCTCTCTCTCACTGTGTGTCTCACTCTCTCTGTGTGACTCTCTGTCTGTCTCTGTCTGTCTCTCTCTGTCATTCTCTCTCTGTCATTCTCTCTGTCTGTCTCTCTCTCTCTCTGTCTCTCTCTGTCTCTGTCTGTGTGACTCTCTGACTCTCTCTGTCTTGCTCTCTCTCTCTTTCTCTCTGTCAGTCTGTATCTCTCTCTGTATCTCTCTGTCTCTTTCTCCCTGTCTCTGTCTCTCTATCTCTCTCTGTGTCTCTGTCTCTCTCTCTCTCGATCTTTCTCTCTCTCTCTCTCTCTCTCTCTCTCGATCTTTCTCTCTCTCTCTCTCTCTCTCTCTCTCTCTCTCTCTCTCTCTCTCTCTCTCTCTCTCTGTATGTATGTCTCTTCTCTGTCTCTCTCTCTCTCTCTGGCTGTCTGACTCTCTCTGGCTGCTTGTTTTTCTGTCTGTGTCTCTCTGTCAGTCTGTATATCTCTCTATCTGTATCTCTCTGTCTAGCTCTCTCTGTCTTTCTCTCCCCCTGTCTGTCTCTCTGTGTGTCTCTCTATCTGTCTGTCTCTCTCTCTGGCTCTCTTCTCTGTCTCTCTGGCTGCTTGTTTTCTGTCTGTGTCTCTCTGACTCTCTCACTGTCTGTCTGTATCTCTCTCTGTTTGGCTCTCTCTTTTCTCTCTCCCTGTCTGTCTCCCTCTCTCTGTGTTTCTCTACCTGTCTGGCTCTCTTTGTCTGTTTCTCTGTATGTCTGTCTCTCTGTCCTTCTCTCCCTAAGTCTGTCTCTCTCTCTGTCTCACTCTCTCTGTCTGGCTCACGCTCTCTGTTTGTCTGTCTCTCTCTCGCTCTCTCTGTCTGTCTCTGTCTCTCTCTCTGTCTGACTGTCTGTCTCTCTGTCTGTCTCTCTGTCTGTCTTTCTCTGTCTCTCTGGCTGTCTCCCAGTGTTTCTCTCTCTCTCTCTCTCTCTCTCTCTCTTTCTCTCTCTGTCTGTCTCCCTGTCTCACTCTCTCTCTCTCTTTCTCTCTCTTCTCTCTCTCTCTCTCTCTCTCTCTCTCTCTCTCTCTCTCTCTCTCTCTGTTTCTCTCTGTCTCTCTCTAACTCTCATGTATCTCTCACCCTGTCCTCCCTCTCTCTCTTTTGCCTCTCTTTTCTCTCGTCTCTATGTTCTCTCTGTTCTATCTGTGTACTGTCTGTCTGTCTCACTTGTTGTTCTCTCTTCTCTCTCTCTACTCACTCTCTCTGTTATCGTCTGGTACTGTCTTTCGGCTTGTCTCCAGTCTTTCTCTCTCTCTCTCACCAAACTGCCATTAGTCGTCTGAGCCTGGGAGCGCGTGACGGGATGTTTTGGAGAGGGGGGAGACACACATTGAACAAACGCCCTCCACACCGTTCCATTACACAAGCACCAAGACGCGCACACACACATAAATAGATGCGCGCGCACACACAGACGCAAAGATATGCCCGCGCGTACCCGAACACACACACGCACACCCGGCACAGATACGCGCACGCTACAGTTGCCACAAGACATTGGTGAGGCCAGATTTTGAGTATTGTGTTCAGTTTTGGTCACCCTGCTATGGGAAGTACGTTGTTAAGCTGGAAAGGGTGCAGAGAAGATTTTATGAGGATGTTGCCAGCAGGCACGGAAATCACTATCAAAATATGGAGGGGACCAGGGGACAGGTGGACACAATTTCTTGGCGGCCGTGTGCGCATGTGCACACACACACACACGCAAGGCTTCGGAGGCTCAATTCTGCGCTAAATGCAGCTCAACTCTGCCTTTCTCGCCGGGTTAACCTACAGCCCTGCCTGGACTGACAGGTCACCAGCGCTGCTTTTCCACGCTGGCTGTAAACCTGGGCCATATTTCCCGCAAGTCCAGGCAGGGCTGTAGGTTAACCTGGCGGGACAGGCAGAGTTGAGCTGTGTTTAACGCAGCCTCTCTGCGCTGGCTGTGGTCCTGTGGGTACAGCTCCCGTCAGAATCCTCGGGCGTGGGGTGGGGGGGACACTCGGGTGGGGACGGAACAGCGCCGGAGAGCCGGGATCGATCCTGGCTGCGGATGAGGCGCAGGTGTGTGCCGAGTGTGTTTTGGCACGTCTTCCTCCTCCAATCACCGCGCTCTATCCTCAGTCCCACCCCCCCCACTTCCGCCTCTGACCGACACCTCCCTCCTCCAATGATCGCGCTGAATCGTCATGTCCCGTCCCCATTGCCTGCTGACCGACGTCTCCCTCGATCAGCAGTCCCACCTCCACTGTCTCACGGAAAGCGGAGATGTCACCGAGTTTTAAAATCCGGATTACAAAAAATGGGGTGGGGGGGGTCGTCCCCACCTCTCAAAACAGGGTGAGGATATGTGTCCCCTGCCCCCACCCCCGGGATTTCCGCCCCTGGTTGCCAGGACGATGGCCTGAGCTTTTGGGAGAGTTTGGGCAATCGAGGAATGCATTCCTCAGAGCGCAGGAGGATGAGGGATGACCTTATGGTGGTGTATAAAAACATGAGAGGAATAGATCGGGTCTTTTACCCCCACGCTAGGGGAAGTGAGAACCAGAGGTGAGAGGGGAATGATTTAATAGGAATCCGAGGAGCAATCTTTTTACACAAAAGTGTATTGGTTGTATGGAACGAGCTGCCGGAGGATGTAATTGAGGCAGATACTATCACAATGTTTAAGAAACAGCTGGACCGGTACATGAATAGGACAGGTTTAGAAAGGTATGGACCAAATGTGGGCCGGTGGGACATGTTGGTCAGTCTGGGCAATTTGGGCCTGATTCTAGGACTGTCATAGATTCCAGAATTCAGCTTTAGTCAGCATTTCTGGAGAATGTGTATCCTACATCACCATAGCTGCTGCTTGACTTGCTGAGTTACTCCAGCACTTTGTACCAATCCATGTTCTCCAGAGATGCTGCCTGGCCTGCTGAGTTACTCCAGCACTCTGTGTCTTGTAGAATACAGTTCTCAGATTCTATGAAGTTTCCCCTCAACCTCTGACGTTCCAGAGAAAACAATCCAAGTCTGACCAACCTCCCTGTAGCTGAAACCCTCTAATCCCGACAACATTCTGGTAACCCTCCTCTGCACCCTCTGCAACCTGCCCCTGTAGCTGAAACCTTCTAACCAAGACAGCATTCTGGTAAACCTCCTCTGCACCCGATCCAAATCCACATCTTTCCTGTAACGGGCCAACCAGAACTGCACGCAATGCTCCAAATGCGGTCTGACCAAAGTCCAAGAGCTGCATCATGACTCCCTGACTCCTGTATTTAATGGCCCAACTGATGAAGGCAAGCATAACATACACCTTATTTACCACTTTATCTACTTGCGCTGCCACTTTCAGTTAGCTGTGAACTTGGACCCCAACATCCCTCTCTATGCATCAAAGTTGTTCAGGGTCTTGCCAATTAACTGTATACTTTCCCCTTACATTTGACCTCCCAAAGTGCAAGTCAAGAGTGTGAGGAAATACGCCCGCTTGCCCTGGGTGGAGATAGTCCATGCACTTCACATCCGCCACATCACCACTCCACTGTCTGCAAGTCAGGAGTGTGAGGGAATGCTCCCGCTTGCCCCGGGTGGAGGTAGTCCATGCACACCACATCCGCCACATCACCTCTCCACAGAAGGCATTGAAGGCCAATTCACTGGATGTTTTCAAGAGAGAGTTAAGGACCTGTACCACTGTACGAGGTAATTCAAAAGTTCTCCCGAGTTCTCCCCTGATTCGAGCTTGTGTAATGTACGTAGCGGGTACGTAGGAGCTCGTGGATGTCACGTAGCGGCTCGTACGAGTTACGGTAGGTACTCGGAAAATCCGGCAAACTCGTGATGTTTTTTCAACACTGAAAAATGTACACGAGTAAAAAAATACAAAAAAGAGTAAAAAAATACTCGTGATGAAAAAAATGGTACAGGCCCTTAACTCTCTCTTGAAAACAAATATATATATATATATATATATATATATTATAAGTGCAGGAGTAGGCTCTTCGGCCCTTCAAGCCAGCACCGCCATTCAATATGATCATGGCTGATCGTCTAAAATCGGTACCCCGAACATAAGTTCCTGCTTTTTCAGATTCAGTTTAGGTTCAAACTTTATTGTCATTGTGCAGTGTGCAACTACAGAGACAACAAAATGCACTTAGCATCAACCCAGAAGTGCGAGCACAGAATAATGGAACAGTAACATATATATATATATATATACGGTGACAAGCTTGGTTTTGCATGGTATCCAACCAGATCGTATAATACTGCACAGAAATACAATCGAGTCAAGCTCAAATACAATAGGTAGAGCGAAGGAGAAGATACTGACTGCAGCATAAATTTAGCACTGTAGCACATTAGTTCCAGAGACAACAAAATGCATGTTGCTTGCGCACCTTTTCATTATTCTGTGCTCGCACTTCTGGGTTGATGCTAAGTGCATTTTGTTGTCTCTGTAGTTGCACACTGCACAATGACAATAAAGTTTGAACCTAAACTGAATCTGAAAAAGCAGGAACGGGGTACCAATTTTAGACGATCAAAGTCCATGATCATATTGAATGGCGGTGCTGGCTTGAAGGGCCGAAGAGCCTACTCCTGCACTTATTTTTTAAAGTTTCTATGTACCTCCTGAAACAGTTTCTATGTTTCAGTAGGTACGGTGACAAGCTTGGTTTTGCATGGTATCCAACCAGATCGTATAATACTGCACAGAAATACAATCGAGTCAAGCTCAAATACAATAGGTAGAGCGAAGGAGAAGATACTGACTGCAGCATAAATTTAGCACTGTAGCACATTAGTTCCAGAGACAAAGTCCAATATCCGCAATGGAGTGGAGTAGAATAGTAAGATTAAACGAGAACTTACCTGTTCAAAGTTTGATCGTTATTTTATGAGGAGTTACGATGAGGGATTACGTGAAGAAGCCCCGCCAGGCGCATGCGCGGCATACTTCATAGCAGCGGCGTGAAAAACACAGAACCAATAGCCGAAGTAAGATAGTAAGGCTCACACAAGACTAGAACTACCAGATGATCGTTTAGATTATGAGGGTCGGGATCGGAGGGCACGTAATCCCTCATCGTAACTCCTCATAAAATAAAGATCAAACTTCGAACTGGTAATTTCTCATTTAATCTTACTATTTTACTTCGGAGTCACGCTGCTTCAATAGACACAGTAGTGAGTAAATAATATTATTGAACATTGCTTGAATAATGCAATAAGTATTTTAATATAATAATAGAAGAAAGTAATATCCCTTTATAATAGGGGAAATTACAACAAAAGATATGAATCATTACATAAAAGAAAGCAAATATCAAACAGAACTCAACACTGCATGTGCAAATTCTGGCACCATGATAACAGGTTTATTGTAAAACTTGGAAAAAGTTTCTTCTTTACACCATCCTGCAGCCTCTAAAATTTGGTCGAGCGGCACGTCCCCCCTGTGCCTTCGCCGCGGAACGTGGATGCTGCCCTGGTGGAGTGAGATTTAAACACATCAGTGTCTACTCCAGCTAAATTCAAAAACCCTGTTTTAACCATCTAGAAATAGTTTGTACTGACACTTTTTTTTGTATTTTTTTTATGAGCAATAAGCTTGTTGTCTCACAACCTCTGAGACTCTTGGTTACTTCAATATATTGTGTCAGATGCTTAACCACACACAATGTTTGGTCGACAGGATATGCTCTAAAAAGATTACCTTGGTATCCAGACTTCCCCGGTTTTGCTTTGTTTGATTAGATCATAAACATAAAAAGTAATGTTATCTGCAGACAAATGCATACAATCTAAATGTAACATTTGCAATGTTTGTACTCTTTGTGCGACACTAATGCCATAAAACATTACCACCTTAAATGGTTAACTTCTGAAAAGACAGTGACGTAATTGGAGCCCATTGCCGAAGTCAAAGTGTGAGGACTATATTAACATCCCAAATTTCTGTATATCTGGGTTTTGGAGGATTTTTATTAAAAATCCCTCTCATAAATCGCGATATTAATGGATGAGACCCGATAGATAGGTGTTCCGAAAATTGTCCTAAATAGGAAGACAGAGCACTACGAGCACTATTAATAGCGCTATAACTAAGGTGCTGATCAAAATGCAACATGGCAAGGAACTCCAATACATCCAATATGTTTGCAGAATGATAAGATATCTCTGACTGAATACAAAAAGCTTCCCATTTCTTTATGTGAGACATATATTGT
Source organism: Okamejei kenojei (assembly GCA_035221665.1). Taxonomy (NCBI): domain Eukaryota; kingdom Metazoa; phylum Chordata; class Chondrichthyes; order Rajiformes; family Rajidae; genus Okamejei; species Okamejei kenojei. The sequence goes on along the minus strand of CM069140.1, from coordinate 4,357,792 downwards.
TCTTAGTGCTATCTCTCCAAGCTGACATTATGACTTCCATGGTCCTATCCGACACTCCAAGCCCTTGTAATGGTCTGGTCAGAACCTGCAGATTAACAGATCATGCAATGGATGAACTTGTTCTATCACCGGTTATACCAACAATCCCTGGAGCTGGGGATCGTCATAAAAGGTTCAATTATCATTCTAAGCATCAATGGGAACCATGCCTGTGTAGGCCAGTTTGGAACCACCAAAACACCCGTGGCGGAGTCTTGCTCTATTTTATTGAGACATTGCCTAATCAGGCAAAATGGGGGAAAAGCATAGAAAAACATATTTCCCCAATGTAGCAAGAATGCATCCAATGCTACAGCTCCTGGGTCAGGCTCCCATGACACGTATTTAGGCAATTGGTGATTTAATCTGGATGCAAACAAATCAATGTCTGGTACACCATACTGATTGACAATTTTTTGGAAAATTTGTGGATTTAACATCCATTCTGTATTGTCTTTAAACTCCTGTGATCTGTTGTCTACCACAACCATATAATCATATAACAATCACAGCACGGAAATAGGCCCTCTCGGCCCTTCCAGTCCGTGCCGACCATTTGTTTTCCCCTAGTCCCATCTACCTGCACTCAGACCATACCCCTCCATTCCCTTCCCGTCCACATACCTATCCACTTTACTTTTAAATGTTAAAATCGATCCTGCCTCCACCACTTCTGCTGGAAGCTCATTCCACACAGCCACCACTCTCTGAGTAAAGAAGTTCCCCCTCAAGTTACCCCTAAACTTCTGTCCCTTAATTCTCATGTCATGCCCTCTTGTTTGTATCTTTCATACCCTCAATGGGAAAAGCTTATCCACGTCAACTCTGTCTATCCCTTTCATCATTTTAAAGACCTCAAAGTAAGTCCCCCTTAACCTTCTGCACTCCAAAGAATAAAGACCTAACTTGTTATCAACATTTCTCTGTAACATAGTTGCTGGAACCCAGGCAACATTCTAGTAAATCTCCTCTGTTGTAATCTCTCTATTTTGTTGACATCCTTCCTATAATTAGGCGACCAAAAAAGTTGTACTACCATACTCCAGAATTGGTCTTACCAATGCCTTGTACAATTTTACATTACTTCCCTACTCCTATATTCAATGTTCTGATTTATAAAGGCCAGCACACCAAAGGCTTTCTTTACCATCCTATCTACATGTGATTCCACCTTCAGGGAACTATGCACAGTTATTCCTAGATCTCCCTGTTCCACAGCATTCCTCAATTCCCTACCATTTACCATGTACGTCCTATTTTGATTTGTCCTGCCAAGATGTAGCACTTCACACTTATCAGCATTAAACTCCATCTGCCATCTTTCAGCCCACTTTTCCAAATGGCCCAAATCTCTCTGTAGACTTTGAAAATCTACTTCATTATCCACAACACCACCTATCTTAGTATCATCTGCATACTTACTTATCCAATTTTCCACCCCAATTAAAAACATTGTCTTTCCCTGGGAGATAGATAGCTGAAAGCCAGATATTCCTAGATATACACCAATTCCACATCTGGTTGACCAGATGATCACATGATACTGATCTTACTCCACCCATGTGACTGATATATGCTGCAGCTGTGTATTGTCTGCATGTAATTGAACATGCAAGTCCTCCATAGTAGAACAATAGGCTTTTAATCCAAAAAATGCCCCAATAACTCCAAATAATTAATAGCATATGTTTGGAGAATTAATTCCTCTTGGACAGTCCATCTACCACCACAGCTGGTGTCATTGTCCGTAGCCCCCACATCCAGTTCTGAGCACTAACATCAGTTTGTAATACTACTGTAGGTTGCTGAATTAACAATGTTTTTTAGTAGCTTGTGCAACATTCCCAATCTGGGCAAGCACCTCACTGTAATTCAGCCAAAGCTTCTGTTGGCAACTGCATGGGTCTGTCAAAATATGACCTGCATGCTTTTTTAGTGGCTTGTGCTTTTGCCCTTTGTGGTTTTTGAAGATTTTGGTCTAAATGCAATAGGGGCGGCCAAAAGAACTCACCTCACGCCCGCTCGCCACACGCCATATCCCCCTCACGGTCCGCCCCTCCCCCCCTCAAACCCTCCTCCTCCCTTCACAGCGGGAAAACATCCCCTTTGCTACTATCTTACCTAAAACCCTAGTACTTCTCGGGTGGAGGATATGGTTTGTCAGCAAGGAATTCACACTCATTTGTAATATCCACAATTTTATCTGTTGGTACGTTACTGACCCTAGCAACTGAATTAATGACAAACCCCAAAATACCCAATTGTTTGCAACGGCTGCTAGCTTTTGTAGATTTTCGTTGGATGGATCAGAAACCCTAGCCTTTTCAACAGGCTTATAGTTGCTGTAAACACCTGAATCTTCAGCTGATTCCTGAGTGGCATTAACAATTAAAATATCATCAAGATAAGCCATGACAATGTGGATTTTGAGCCCTTAACAATGCCAGTGCTGGTTTCAATAATTTTGTGAACATGCTGGGAGCTGAACTTAACCCATTAGGTAATGCTTTATATTGCCACAGCTGACCTATCCAATTAAACGTCAAGTACTTATGGATAATGGTGATGAAAATTGGCACGAATAATACGCATTCTTTTAAGTCTATAGTAGCGTTGTAACCATCCTATGGACAACCAACTCCATTGCAGTGTTGAAGGTGCTGTCCATTTGAAATGTCTATACTGGAAATATAAATTCAATTTTGTGAGATCCAGAATGACTCGACAACCCCCATCTTTCTTTGGCCCGGTGGGGGGGGGGGAAAGCTCATATTGACACCAAATTGTTGCAGATTATACCCGTACTTTCAATTACCCCTTTTTTTTTTTTTTTAAGTACATTTTTTACTTCTTCTTTTACATGAAAATGTTTTCAGGCGGCAGAAAACACCAAATCCCGATTTTTTTTTTTTTTTTTTTTTTGTAGGTTTTTTTTTTTTTTTTATTCTGTACAGGTGGATCAACTCCTTCCACAAATTCAATAGCTGCACCTGACACAGTATCTAAATAATAAAACCGATCAGATTGTTATACAGTACCATTCATCATAAAACAATTGCAATCTACCACCAATCGGTAGGTTCCACAACAGTTTCCTCTGTGATAGGATAGAATTACAGCCATTTTGTACCTCAGCAAAATGACCTTGATGGTCTCCTTCTCCAATATATGGATTAACATTGGGCTGTGATGGGTGATAATACGTTCTCACCATACCCCTGCCTCTGCTTGTTCCTGCTGCTGAATCAAACCCCCTTCTCATCCAGCCAGATTGTCTCCTTTGGCCAAATATAAAAGGTTTCATGAGGCTGATCGTTTTTGCCTCCTCATCGATATCTTTAATTTGTTTAGGCAGGTTTTCTCCAAATAATTAGTCTGGAGCTTGAACATTGCTTGATTTACACAAACCAGCAAATCTTGGGTGCAGGATGGCAATTTTTCTCATACAATTAATTTCAAAGTAAGAGTTACAAAACAATGCCAACATGTCTTTTTGAATTTTGGACATAGCATTCCCTTCCAACTGCCTCCCAAAAGCAGTAATGCCAGCTGCAATGAGCTTGATGACCCTCTGGAAATGTATCTCTTGTCCTCGCATTGTTGAACTCATAGGTGTCCAAATACTTGGATTCAACCTTAGTGATGCACAATTAATAGGTGTTTTATAGAGGTCTGCTGTCTCCATCGTGACAGTCTCCTGAAGCTGGTGAGAAACCAAATAAGAAGGGTCTCGACCCGAAACGTCGCCTATCTCCTTCGCTCCTTAGATGCTGCTGCACCCGCTGAGTTTCTCCAGCTTTTTGTGTAACCAAATAATTAATGTTGGCCGCCAGGTTTTCTTCCATGACCTCACTGCTTCCCTCTGGTATCAGCGCCAAAGGATTCGTGCTAGATCCGTAACCTGTACTTTGACTGTTGTGCTGTGGGTGGGTATATAACAAGAAATACCACCTTCAGGGTCAGTCTCTTCCTGCCCTGGTACCTGAGGACTTGATCGTGTTGGCTAAGGAGACGGGGATCCTCCTGACCTAAACAAGGCCTCTGTGGCCGCCTGCACCCCCCCCCCGGCCTGTGTGTTGTTTTTTTTTTTTTTTGGCATTAGTATTTTGAGTTTGCCACACTTTTGCATCTAAGTCTGAACTGACGACATTTCAACGGCTACCGGTTATCGGGAACCGGCTTTCGTTATAATCTGTGGTCCGGGTTCCGATCTGCTTTAACTGAGTTTCCACCCGGGACGAACCTAACGCGCGGCTTCCCACCCGTGTGTTGGGTCCGATTTTTATGTCCCGTGTTTAATATAATTACCCAAACTCCTCTTGGCTATTCCAGCCAGCGTCACGGAGTTTCTCCCCAGGAAGTAATTTTCTACTCCTCTTACCTGCGGTGGGTCTGGTTTTTACTCACCGTGGTGGGAGCCTGCGATCTGCAGCCCTTCCCCTACCGTCTGGCGGTCGGACGTTGTAATGCGAGCATGAGCAGCCGATGGGCGGGCTTCCGCACGTAGTCACTCACGTGACTCGAAGGAAAATCCTTGGTGTTGGGATGGACGGGGCTGTTCAGAAGCCTGATAATTCTGCGGGGGGGTGGACAGTAACCAGGGGGGGGTTGTTGCTGTGATCCCAGGTGGGCCGGGGGGGGGAAGCGTGCTAGGTTGCAGGGTGCGTGATCTGCTGCCTATGGAGGGGGTGGTGTGGTGGCGTAGGGGGGTGGGGATCAAGGGGATGTAGGGGGGGTGGGTGGATGGGTGTAAGGGGGGGGGGTTTTGTGGTGGGGGGGGGGTGTCCTCCTTTTTTTTTTTGTTTAGATGTTTGTTTTTTTTTTTTTTTTATTTTTTTGTTGTGGCGGACACCTGGACGCCGCGGTTAGGGTGTGGAAGTGGGGGGGTTGTGTGGTTGTTGGATTTGGTGGAAGGGCCCTGCGGGGGTTGGTCGTTTTTTAAGGGGCTGCTGGAGGTGCTGCGAGGATGTGGTATTTGAGCACGGAACTTGCAACAGACTAAGGTGACAATTGGAGGGAGAAAAAGACAAATGGCTGTGGAACCGCCTGAGGGGGAAGCTCATGGATCTCTATCCCATGCAGGTACAATGTCGAGAGAGAAAAAGAACATGAGACCTGCGAGCTACCCCAATCGCCAAAGCCGCCGCGAGGCTCCCATCCCCCTCACAAAGACTGCTAGCTCACCCCTGACGCGGCGCCCCCCTTCTTCTCCCCAATCGCCTCCCAGAGAAACTCCTCCTCCACAAGTCAACCCCATCGCGCCAGAAACAACAGAAATTAAAAAAAAATGCGACCTAAAGGCAACTATAATTGAGAGAGAAAAGAGAGGAAAAAGAGAAGAGAGCAACAGAAAAGGAAGGCAAGAACCACTCTCTCCCCCATGAGAGAGCTAACTGAGAGCGAAAAATGGGCGAGAGAAAACACTGAGACCCTGCGCGAGCAAAAGAAAGAGTTCAATAAATCCCTGAGAGAGACATACCTCTCTCCACACCATGAGCAGAGAACTAATGCGCGAAAATCACCATGAGGAGGCAAAATCCCCCTCGAGAGAAACGCATGGAGAGAGCCCCCACAAAAGAACAGAACTATTCTCTCTTCCCCATGCGAGAGAAGAAACACAGCAAAGAAAATGCGCAGAGAAACGGCACGCAATAACTGCGCGAGAAAAGACAATGGGGGGGGGGGGTATGAGAGAGACGACGAAAAATGCCTGACCATCTCCTTCTCCCCCATCAACCATGAAAGCGCGAAAAAGAAAGAGAGAGAGCCACATTGAGCCCGCACCACACAAAATGAGGGGGCACCCTCCCCCATCCATCTCTCCCACATCCCCTCCCCCATATGCTCCCCTCTCTCTCCCCCTCCCTCCACCATCCATCTTCTCCCCCTCCCCTCCCACCCATCTCTCTCCCCCCCCCTCTCTCTCTCCCCTTATCTCCCCCCATCTCCTCCCCCCATCTCTCTCCTCCCCATCCCTCCCACCCATCTCTCTCCGCCCTCCCCTCCCTCCCCATCTCTCTCCCCTTCCCTCCCACCCAATCCGCCCCTCTCATCTCTTCCCTCCCCTCCCACCCATCTCTCTCCCTCCCCTCCCATCTCTCTAACCCCCATCTCTCTCCCCCTTCCCCTCCCACCCATCTCCTCTCCCCCTCCCCTCCCACCCATCTCTCTCCCCCTCCTCCCCCTCCTCCCCCTATCTCTCTCTCCCTCTCCCACCATCTCTCTCCACCCATTCCCTCCCCATCTCTCCTCCCCTCCCACCCATCTTCTCTCCATCCTCCCCTCCCACCCATCTCTCTCCTCCCCCCCTCCCAATCTCCCTCCCCTCCCCTCCCACAATCTCTCTCCACCCTCCCCTCCCACCTCCTCCCATCCCTCCCCTCCCCTTCACATCTCTCTCTCCCTCCTCTCCCCCTCTCCCACCCATCTCTCCACTCCCCCTCCTCTCCCCACCCATCTCTCTCCACCCTCCCCTCCCAACCATCTCTCTCCCCCTCCCCTCTCCACATCTCTCTCTCCCTCCCCCAATCTCTCTCCCCCTCCCACCCATCTCTCTCCACCCTCCCATCCCACCCCTCTCTCTCCCCCCATCCCCCCCATCTCTCTCCCCTCTCCCCTCCCACCCATCTCTCTCCACCCTCCCATCCCACCATCTCTCTCCCCCATCCCCCCATCCCCCCATCTCTCTGCCCCCTCCACCCCCCCATCCCCCATCTCTCTTCCCCTCCCATCCCCCATCTCTCCCCCCTCCCCTCCCCCAATCTCTCCCCCCCCTCCTCCCGCTATATGTCTGTCCTCCGGTTCCCCATCTCCATATCCCACACCGGGAGCACCTTTGCACGCTTCCCCTTCTTCGTATCCTACACCTGGAGCACCGCGCCCATTTCCCAGTCATCGTATCCCATTCTGAGAGCACCGCTCCCCTTTCCGGGTTCCGTAACCCACATCGGGAACACTGCGCATGATTCCCTGTCCCCAGGTCCCCCATTTCCCCGTCTCCGTATCCCACACTGGGAACACCGCGCACTGTTCCCGGTATCCGTATCCCACACAGGGAGCAGCTTGCAATGTTCCCAGTTTCCGCATCCCACACTGCACCCATTTCATGGTCTCCGTATTCGACACCGGGAGCACTGCGCATGGTTCCTGGTCTCCGTATCCCACACTGGGAGAACAGTGCACTATTCCCGTTCTCCGTATCACACACCGGGAGAACAGCGCATGGTTCCCAGACTCCTTATCCCACGCCGGGAGCACCGTGCACGGTTCCCAATCTCTATCCCTTACCAGGAGCATGGTGCACAGCTCCCAGTCTCCATATGGGAGCACAGTGCATGGTTCCTTGATTCCGTATCGCTAGGTCCCACACTGGGACCACCATGCACCAGAGATATGAAGATAGGGAACCATGCTTATGGTGTGTGATATACAGACTTGTAACCCTGCGAGGTGCTCCCGTTGTGTGATACAGAGATGGAGAACCATGCACGCTGCTCCCAGTGTGGCAAACGGAGGCTGGGAACCATTCACAGTACTGCCAGTGTGCAATACAGACAGGGAACTGTGCACAGTGCTCCCGGTCGTGGATATGGAGACAGGGAACCGTTCGCATTGCTCCTAGTGTGGATACAGAGATGAGGAACCGTGCGCGCTGCTCCTGGTGATGGATACAGAGACCGGCAAATGTGCGCGTTGCTCCCAGTGGAAGATACAGAGATTGGGGAACCGTGAATGGTGCTGCTGGTGAGGGATACGGAGACTGTGAACTGTGCCTGCTGCTCCCGAAATGGGTTACAGAGATGGGGAATCATGCATGGTGCCCCGGGTATGGGATATGGACATCAGGAACTGTGCGTGGTGCTCTTGCTGAGGGTCACGGTCACCGGGAACCATGCACGGTGCTGAACATGCGCTGAAAAGATCGGGAATGCTCTCCCACCATTCACGATCTTTCTCTCTGTAAATAGGAGCCAGGACATTGCAAAGCGAAGTCGCTACGTGAGGCTGGTGGACAGCGTACGGGACAACGGTGGGACGGTGAGGTGAGGAGTGGGCTCGCGGCATGCGGGGGAACGGGGCACGAATGGGTGAGGGGGGGGAGAGACTCCTAGAGAGTCGTCACACCTGTTCACCCCCATGGGGCAAACCTCCCCCCTTCCCCAGCCCAACGGGAGCTCTGATTGGACATTTTAGTCAGTTGATGGATCAGGAGCTTGGGTCAGTTAACGGAGTGGGAGCTCTGATTGGACGCTTGTGTCAGTTATTGTGCCGGGCGATTTAATTGGATGGTTTGGGTCAATTAATGGACTCTGATTGGACAGTTGGATGGTTCAGGAGCTCGGATTGGATGCAACGGTTAATTGATGTATTGGAGGATGGAATATAGAAAATAGGTGGAGGAGGAGGCCATTCGGCCCTTCGATCCAGCACCGCCATTCATTGTGATCATGGCTGATCGTCCCCGATCAATAACCATGCCTGTCTTCTCCCCATATCCCTTGATTCCACTAGCCCCTAGAGCTCTATCTAACTCTCTCTTAAATCCATCCAGTGACTTGGCCTCCACGGCCCTCTGTGGCAGGGAATTCCACAAATTCACAACTCTAGGTGAAAAAGTTTTTTCTCATCTCAGTCTTAAATGACCTCCCCTTTATTCTAAGATGTGGCCCCTGGTTCTGGACTCGCCCAACATTGGGAACATTTTTCCTGCATCTAGCTTGCCCTGTCCTTTTATAATTTTATATGTTTCTATAAGATTCCCCCTTATCCTAAATTCCAGTGAATACAAGCCTAGTCTTTTCAATCTTTACTCATATGACAGTCCCGCCATCCCAGAGATCAATCATGTGAACCTACGCTGCACTGCCTCAATCACAAGGATGTCCTTCCTCAAATTAGAAGACCAAAGCTGTACGAAATACTCCAGATGTGGTCTTACCAGAGCCCTATACAACTGCAGAAGAACCTCTTTACTCCTGTACTGAAATCCTCTTGTTATGAAGGCCAACATTCCATTAGCTTTCTTCACTGCCTGCTGTACCTGCACGCCAACTTTCAGGGTCCGGTGTACAAGGACACCCAGGTCTCGCTGTACCTCCCCCTTACCTAACCTAACCCCATTGAGATAATAATCTGCCCCCTTGTTTTTGCCACCAAAGTGGATAAGCTCACATTTATCTATATTATACTGCATCTGCCACGCATCTGCCCACTCACTCAACCTGTCCAGGTCACCCTGCAACCTCCTAACATCCTCTTCACGGTTCTCACTGCCACCCAGCTTTGTGTCATCCTCAAACTTGCTAGTGTTGCTCCTAATTCCCTCTTCCAAATCATTAATATATATGATAAACAGTTGCGGCCCCAACACCGAGCCTTGCGGCACTCCACTCGCCACTGCCTGCAATTCAGAAAAGGACCCGTTCACTCCTACTCTTTGCTTCCTGTCTGCCAACCAATTTTCTTTCCATGTCAACACCCTACCCCCAATACCATGTGCTCTAATTTTAGTCACCAGTCTCCTGTGCAGGACCTTATCAAAGGCTTTCTGAAAGTCTAGATACACTACATCCACTGGCTCCCCTTCATCCATTTTACTTGTCACATCCTCAAAAAATTACGGAAAATTAGTCAAGCATTTTCCTTTCATAAATCCATGCTGACTTGGACTAATCCTTCTACTGCTACCCAAATGCCCCATTATTACCTCCTTAATAATTGACTCCAGCATCTTTCCCACCACCGAAGTCAGACTAACTGGTCTGCAATTCCCCGTTTTCTCTCTCGCGCCTTTCTTGAAAAGTGGGATAACATTAGCTATGTAATTGGATGATTTGACTCAATTAATGGACCAGGAACTGTGATTAGACAGTTGGATCAATTATTGGGTCAAGAATTCTGATGGGGCGGTTGCGTGGATTCATGGACCAGGAGCTCTGATTGGACAGTTAGGTGGATACATCAGTTGAGAGCTGTGATTGGTTGTTTGACTCCAAAAATGCGGGTTTGATCCCGATCTCTGACATTGTGGAGAGTGCAGGGGGAGAGTTCAGTTCATTGTCACGAGTACTGAGGTACGGAGCAATGATTTTGTTGCATGCTAACCAGCCAGTGGAAAGGCAATTCATGTTTACAGTCGAGCCATTCACAGTGTACAGATGCATGATAAGGAAATAATGTTTAGTGCAATGTATAGCCTGTAAAGACCAATCAAAGATCTTAAGTGTCACCAATGAGGTAGATTGTAGTTCAGCACTGCTTTCTGGTTGTGTTAGGATGGTTCAGTTCCCTGATAACAGCTGGGAAGAAACGGACCCTGAGTCTGGAGGTGTTCGTTTTCACACTTCTATACCATTTGCCTGATGGAAGAGGGGAGAAGAGGGAGTGGTCGGCGTGTGACTTGTCCTTGATTATGTTGCTGACCTTGCCGAGGCAGCGTGAGGTATAAATGGAGTCAATGGAAAGGAGGTTGGTTTGTGTGATGGTCTGAGCTGCATCCACAATTTGCTGTAATTTATTGCGGTCTTGGATGGAGCTGTTCCCAAACCAAGCTGTGATATATCCCAATAGGTTGGTGAACGTTGTTGGGGACATGCCAAACTTCCTAAGTCTTTGGAAGTAGAGGCGTTAATGTGTTTTCTTGGCCTTTGCTTCAATATGGGTGGTCCAGGAGAGGTTGTTGGTGATATCGACTTCTAGGAGTTTGAAGTTTTCAACCATCTCTACTTCAGCACCGTCAATACAGACTGGGGTGTGTGTACCGCTTCACTTCCTGAAGCCCATCACTATCTCTGTCTTGCTGACATTGAGAGAAAGGCTGTTATCTCGACACCAGGACACAAGGTTCTCAATCACCTTCCTGTTCTCCATGCCATCATTATTTAATAACTGGCCCACAATGGTGGTGTTGTCTGTGAATTTGAAAATTGAATTAGATTTGTAGACAGAGTCATAGAATGATACAGTGTGGAAACAGGCCCTTCAGCCCAACTTGCTCACACCGGCCAACATGTCCCAGCTACACTAGTCTCACCTGCCCTATTTGGTCCATATCCTTCCAAACCTGTCCTATCCATGTACCTGTCTAACTGTTTCTTCAATATTGGGATAGGCCCTGCTTCAACTACCTCCTCTGGCAGCTTGATCCGTACACCCACCACCCTTTGTGTGAAAAAGTTACCACTCAGATTCCTATTTAATCTTTTCTCCATCACCTTAAACCTGTGTCCTCTGATCCTTGATGTACCTACTCTGTGCAATATACTCTAGCATCTAGGCAAGAGACTCTGCAACTAGGCAAGCACAGTCGTGGGTGTACATAGAGTAAAGGGGAAGGAACGGAAGGAGTGACGGGTTTTCTCACACTCCAAAGATATGTAGATTTGTAGGTTAATTGGCTTCTGTAAATTGTTCCCAGTGTGTGTAGAATCGTGCTGGTGTGCGGGGTGATCACTGGTCGGCACGGACTTGGTGGACCGAAGGGCCTATTTCTGTGCTGTACCTCTAAAACAAAGTCCGAAGAGTGTCGACAGTATGATTCACCACCACTCTCCCCTCCCTCCCTCCCCCTCCACTCCCCATCCTCTTCCCTCCCCTCTCCCTGTCCTTCTCTCACACAGGATGTTCTCCAGTCTTCATGTTTCTGGTGAACGTGAGTATAATTACCATCCATTAACAGACTGTGGGGAGGGTTGGAGGGACAACATGGGGCAGATGGGGGGGATAGTGTGGAAACAGGCCCTATGGCCCAACTTGCCCACACCGACCAACATGTCCCAGCTACACTAGTCCCACTTGCCTGTGCTTGGTCTATATCCCTCCAAACCTGTCCTATCCATGTACCTGTCTAACTGTTTCTTAAACGATGGGATAGTCCCAGCCTCAACTACCTCCTCTAGTAGCTTGTTCCATACACTCCATGTGGACAGACAAGGTGGATCTTTATGGGGGCGGACGGGGGGGACGTCCATATGGACAGACAGGAGGGGAGAGGGGGGGCAGTGTCCATGGCGACGGGGGGATCTCCAAGGGGACTGACAGGGCAGGATCCTCATAGGGCCAGACAGGGGGGCACTGTCCTTGGAGATGGAACGGCTGGGGGGAGTGCATGGCCGAGAATTAGAGAATCAGCTGTAATCACACCCACCTTTCTTCTCCCCTCCCCCTCTCTCGCTTCCCCCTCTCCCCATTCTTTCCCTACCCCCCTCATCCGCCCTCCCTCCCTCTCTCCCCAGAACTCAGTCAGCTGACCGGAGTCGCCGCCATCCTTAGATTCCCCATTGCGGAACTCTCGGACCAAGAAGACGAAGATTCGGGATCAGGGAGCGACTAGACTGAGCGGGGTGGGGGAGGGGGGGGGGGGTGGTCGAAAGGCTGGAGAATCACCCGCCTCTCTGGGACAGGGCGAGCCGAGATCTGCGGAGTGTCCCCGGGGATCTCGCCCGGTCAGGACTCTCCACCTCCCCGCGTGCCGGGGTCGCCCTCCCTCACTCCTGGGATCGTACCCTTCCCACGTCTTGGATTAAAACCCAACGCAAACTCAGCGAGACCCCCCCTCCCCGTGTCTTATTTCTCAGTACCCTCATGATGCGTTCAGAGCTTCCCATCATGGAATCCCGAGGTATTTGCCGATGTTTCTGGCCCATCCCTGGGGAACAGTCATAGAGTCGCACAGCACAGAAACAGGCCCTTTGGCCCAACATGCTCCATCTGCACTAGTCCCATCTGCCTGCATTCGGCCCATATCCCTGTAAACCTTTCCTATCCATGTACTTGTCTAACTGTATCTTAAACGTTGTGACAGAACCTTCCTCAACTGCCTCCTCTGGCAGCTTGTTCCATACACCCACCACCCTCTATGAAAAAGTTGCCCCTCAGGTTCCTATTAAACCTTTCCTCCTTCACCTTAACCAATGTCCTCCGGTTTTCGATTACCCTCTTGTGGGCAAGAGACTGTGCATTTACCCGATCCATCCCTCTCATGATTTTGTGCTCATTGAATGAAACAAAGCAGAAACTTGCCCACGCTGACCAACAAGCCCCATCTACACTAGAACCTGCCTCAACCGCCTCCTCCGGCAGCTGGTTCCAAACACCCACCACCCTCTGTGCGGAAGAAGTTGCCCATCAGGTTCTTATGAAATCTTTCCCCCCTGTTAAGCTGGAAAGGGTGCAGAGAAGCCGTACGAGGATGTTGCCAGGATTCAAGGGCCTGAGCTACCGGGAGAGCTTGCTAGTTTCGGGCTGCACAGTGGCGCAGCAGGAGAGTTGCGGCCTTACAGTGCCAGAGTCCCAGGTTCGATCCTGACCTTGGGTGCTGTCTGTCTGTGTGGAGTTTACAGATTCTCCCTTTGATTGCATGAATTTCCTCCGGGTGCTCTGGTTTCCTCCCACATTCCCAAGATGTGAAAGTTTGTAGGTTAATTGGCCCTCTGCAAATTGCTCTCCAGTGTGTAGAGTGGGGATGAGAAAGTGGGATAACATAGAACTAGTGTGAACGGGTGCTTGATGGTCAGCGAGGACTCGGTGGGCTGAAGGGCCTGTTTCTGCATTGCAATCTATGAAGAAGGATCTCGATCTGAAATGTTGCCGATCCATGTTCACCAGAGATGCTGCCGGACCCGCTGAGTTACTCCAGCACTTTGTACCTATTCATTTTCTCCAGAAATGCTGCCTGACCTGCTGTTACTCCAGCACATTGTACCTATCCACATTTGCCAGAAATGCTGCCTGATCTTCTGTGTTACTCCTGCAATTTGTGTCTTTTTTGTAAACCAGTTTCTGCATTTCGTTATCTGTACAATCTAAATCTTGATTTCTCTACCCTGGAGATAAAATACCCTATTTATTCCCCATTCACCCTATCTATTCCCCCCATGGTTTTAAGCACATCTTCAATGCTCATCACCCTTCATGCTCATATACTCCACAGGATAAAGCCCTACCTCGCCCAACCTCTCCCTGTAGCCCTCCAGTCCAAGCAACTTCCTCGTAAATTGTAAATGCATCCTTATAACTGGGTGAACAAAACTGATCATAATACTCCAAGTGCGACCTCACCACTGTCTTGTACAACTGCAACATAACTTCTATACTCTGTTGAAGGTCAATATGCCAAAAGCCTTCATCACACCCTACCTCAGGAAGGTTGGCAGCCTGCCGGCATTTACTGCACATCCCTCGGTGAGGGACCTCCGGGTACAAGGGTAGGATACACAAGCACACACACACACTGAAAGTTGGGGAGTGTGGTGGGCCGCAGGAACCTCGGGGTATAAGCACACACACATAGTTGATTGTCACATGTTCCGAGATGCAATGAAAAGTTTTTGTTGCATCCTAACCAGTCAGAGAAAGACAATACACGATTGCAATCGAGCCATTTACAGTGTATAGATACACGATAAGGGAATAACATTTAGTGCAAGGTAAAGCCAGCAAAGTCCGATCAAGGTTAATCCGTGAGTCACCAATGAGGTAGATAGTGGTTCAACATTGCTCTCTGGTTGTGGTAGGGTGATTCAGTTACCTGATAACAGCTGGGAAGAAACTCCCTGAATCTGGAGCTGTCCGTTTTTACTCATATACCTTTTGCCTGATGGAAGAGGGAGGGGCCAGGGTGTGACTCAACCGTTATTATGTTGTTGGCCTTGCTGAAATGCTTTCAATTGTGCATCTGTAGAAGTTGGAGAGCGTTGTTTGGGATATGACAAACTTTCTAAGCCGTTATGGAAGTTGAGGCTTTAGTGTGCTTTCTTGGTCCACAAGTTGTTGGTGATATTTACTCTAGGAATTTGAAGTTTTCAACCATCTCTACTTCAGCACCGTCAATGCAGACTGGGGTATGTGTACTGCTTCACTTCGCATGTACATCTCCGTAGCGTTTGTCTTGTGTCTCGGCGGCCGCTCTGCAGCCGGTGCCGTGCTCAGACCACTGCCTGGTGCGAGCTGACTTTATCCCAGTGCGAACACGTGCAGAGTCCACATACTGACACTTTAAGGATTTATTTAGACAGTTTTGGGTGAAGTTGAGAGAGAGGTAGAGAGGCTTTCCTTCTCTCAGGCAGCGGTGGGATGTGGGATTAGACTAGGGGGTCGGCCAAGCAGTGGAACGCCCAGGTCGAACGACTTGAAAGAGTTACTCCACTCTTGGATCGGATCGGTGAGGACCCCTGTAAGTGGGGAGAGTATCAGGAAAGGAAGGAAGTGCTGAGGGACTTGCAGTTTGAGCGCTCCTGAGGTGCTTACGTGAAGTGGTGAGTCCAGATGTTACATGATTTGGACTGCGCCTCACCTTTCTTTTTCTCTGGAGAAAGGGCGGGGAGCCCGCCAGCAGATCGACAAGGTGCTCGCGGATGATGGCTCCTCTGTCACAGATCCAGAGGAGATTAGTGCTTTAGTTCATTTTTTTTAACGGGACAGTTTTCTGCAGCTGGTTTTAGTCGAGAGGCTCACCGGGTCCTGTGGGAGGGTCTACCAACAGAAGATGGAGAGATGGTTGAACTCCTTGATGACCTGATATCATTGGACGAGTTGACTGGTGCCCTGCACCAGCTCAGGAGGGGTAAGTCCCCAGGGCTGGATGGGCTGACTAGTGTAGAGCCTTCTGGAATGTCGTAAGGGGAGGTCCTGGAGGAGAGCCTGGCAACCAGGGAGATGCCCCTCTTGTGGCACAGGGCAGTCGTCCTGATGTCCAAGAAGGGCAATCTCTGCCTGGTGAATAACTGGCGGCAGGTCTCCTCAGCACAGAGTATGAAGCCTTTGCACAGGCAATGGAAAATCGCCTGGGTTCCGGGCTGTCCCAATTGATCCACCCGGACCAGTACTATACAGTCCCACGCCGCTCCATTCAAGATAACATCCACCTGGTTAGGGACCTAATTCATCTATCCCAGGGGGTTGGTCAGTCTGTTGCTTTTCTAGCCCTCGATCAGGAGAAGGCATTTGACAGGGTACATCATAACTATCTTTTCAGGATGCTGCAGGCTTTTGTGTTTGGACCACATTTTGTAGCCCAGGTCCGGCTTTTGTACACCGCAGCAGAGTGTCTCGTAAAGGTGAACAGTTCGTTCTTTGCATGCAATTATTTCAGATGGGTGTATGCCAGGATGTTCCATGTTTGGTCAGTTATATTTCGTCTGTGTGGAGCTATTCCTGTGTCTTCTTTGGAGGTGGTTGACAGGCCAGCCTTTGCCAGGACCGTGGGTGGAGGTGGTTCTCTTGGCCTATGCCAATGATGTGCTCCTTATGTTCAATAGACAATAGGTGCAGGAGGAGGCCATTTGGGCCTTCGAGCCAGCACGGCCATTCAATGTGATCATGGCTGATCATCCACAATCAGTACCCCGTTCCTGCCTTCGCCCCATATCCCTTGACTTTGCTTTCTTTAAGAGCCCTATCTAGCTCTTTCTTGAAAGTATTCAGAGAACCGGGCCTCCATCGCCCTCTGAGGCAGAGAATTCCACAGACTCACTGATGCTGTTGACCTGCGGAGGATGCCTGAGTGGCAGTAGGTTTTCGCGGCTGCATCCTCCGCCAGGACTTTGTTCCGGACTTTAAGTGGGCCAGTGGCAGGTGGACTCCCTGCCGGAGGAGATGACATTGCATATGTGAAGCACCACGCACCTCCTCTACCCGGAGGTCTAACTGAGTTCCACAGAGGATGCATGGCCAGCGAACTGGCAGTGGGTGGGGCCGAAAGTAGTTGCCCAGCTGGAATGCTGGTCAGGTTTGTTCAGAGTTCTTTCCTTTCAAGGTAGATTACTGGTCATAAACCAGCTGGCGGCTTCCTTGTTCTGGTACCAGATGGCCACTCTTGTCCCTCCCTCTATCTTTGTTACCATGATGCAGAAGATGTCAGAGAGTTTCTTCTGGGGAGACAAGAATCACAGGGTTTCCACAGCGGTCCTGAGTCCTGTTTGAGAAGGGTGGACAGTCCTTGGTATGCGTACCCAGGTGGCGGCTCTGAGAAGTTATTTGTACACGGAACATCCTCCTAGATGGCAAATGCTCTGACCGTGTTTTCTGCCAGGGCCGTTGCCTAGAGGGGGGTGTGCGGCTCCCAGTGACTAGCATCAGTCAACCTGCCACACGGTATCTGCCCAGCTTTTACCTTGATAATGATGTGGTTACCAATACTCAAAATTAACTCAGGCGACGTGCAGAATTCTTCAAGAAATTAAACCTATATTTGCAACTAAAAGCTGGAACACCCCACATCATGAGCCCATGTGGGAGGTCTGAGCTACAAACAGAGGATCACCTCTTTTTATAGCATGTCCAACTCTGCATGCCCCACCCCTGTTGTATTTCCATATCCAATCATTTGCTGACAATCCCCCATCATCAGCCAATCACTTGCTCCCACCTATCTCCTCCTTCCCGGTATTTTTCCACGCTTGCAAGTTACAAGTCACATGACTCGCCTTTATGGCATCTGCCAACCTCGTGGCATTCATTGCCTTCTTTGTTCAGAATCATTCCATCTCAACAAAGTGAAACCACAGAAAAGTGATCTCAATTCTCGGAGGCCACTGCTCAAAATAAGAGATACATATGATACGGTGGTCACACAATTTATATAAACAAGACACATTGCTCCCATTATCGGGGAAGAATGTTATATCTTAAACTATAAACCTAACCACATGGTTCTAATGTTTATAATCCTTTCAAACAACATATTTCACACCCAGAGCACAGATGGTCTTTGTAAATAAGTGATCCACACACTCTTGAAGTGTATAGCATCCTTTAATAATGGCACAGGGTATAACACACATCAGCAAGCACTGGTTACATTCAGTTTCTGAACTATACCCAGGGAGGGGAAAGCGTTATGATTGATGTTAACTAAGGCGGGGTTATTGGTACTGAGGTAGCTATATTATTGGTTGCATACATAAACCATCTACATCCTTCCCCTTAGAAAATCAAAACAGATCAGAAGTCATGACAACAGAATTAAACAAAATCACTATAATGAACAGGTGGCTTACTAATCCGGCCCGAGCGCGTACAGATGTCTCCCCCTTCCCCCGAAAGATTAGAAGAAACAGGAGGCCACGAAACAGCCGGGGAACCAGAGAAAGGCGGTGGGGTAGGAGAAGCAGGAGAGACAGAACCGCGACCGGCAACAGGTGACCCGCGCAAAGGAGAACAGGGCACGGGAGATGGGGATTGAGGCATGCAGGGAACATGAACTGGGACGCAGCCGGTTGTTGGTACGAGAGCGGTGGGGCATAGGGGCCCGGAGGCTGCGGCTTCGGCTCATTCACGGCAAGCAGATGTTGACGGCTTCTTCGGTAAATGGTTCCTTCAAAGTCGACAAGGTACGAATGAGGTGAATCAGCCACCCCCACTACGGTGGCCAGACGGGAGTAGCCACTGGTGGTCTGCAGGCGAACAACCTGTCTAGGCAACAGGGGATTGAGTGGTTTGCACGACCGATCGTGGGAACGCCACTGGCTGTCATGTTTCTCTTGAATGTGCCGCTGCACGGAGGCAGGCTCCATCACCCGAGGTTGCAGCTGGTGTTGAGCAATTGGGATAATAGGTCTGGTTGTTCGGGACATCAGACGCTGAGCAGGGGACCCCATGGCCAGATCCCTAGAAATGTTCCTGAGGTTCAGGAGATCCAAATACAAGTCGGAGTTAGGCAGTCACGCCTGTTCCATCAAAAGCTTGGCGCTGCGGACGGCCCGTTCAGCAAGGCCGTTGCTCTGTGGGTACTCTGGGCTGCTGGTGAAATGCACGGTTCTACTTATCAGCAAAAACTTTGAACTCTCGACTGGTAAACTGCCTGCTGTCAGTCTGCAGCCTGACAGAGGACCCAAAAGTGGAGAAGTGTTTCCGCAGCTTAAGGATCACCATCTCCGACGTGAGGGATGTCAGTAAATCCATCTCGAACCAGTTGGAGTACGAGTCGACCAGACCAAGGTAGTGGTTACCACGCCACTCGAAGATGTCAGCAGCCAGCGAGGACCAGGCCAAGGCAGGAGCAGGTTGTTGCAGCAGGGGCTGTCGCTGCTGGTGTGGAGCAAGACTGTTACACGTGGAGCAGGCAGAAATGCGGTCCTGGATATACTTGGCCATTCCAGGCCAGAAGAATTGGCATTGAGCATGGGCGAGTGTCACATCGACCGCGGGGTGTCCGCTATGGGCTGCACAGAAGTACAAATCAAACAGGGAAGACGGGACTACAACTTTATGTCCCTTGACGATAACGCCATCCTGGAGCATCAGATTGTCGCGGACCAGGAAGAAAGGCTGTGTTTCAGTCGGCGAATGTTGGCCACCCCGATTCAGTTGGCCACCCCGATTTAATCACAGAGGTAAGCCGCTGCAAAACTGGATCGGCAGCGGTGTGCTCAGCCATTAGCTGTAACTGCTTGGTGGGGATAAAGTCAACGCCCAGTACGAGCAAGTCTTCTGTTTCGTAGGGGTGGCGGGATAGGGTGTCCGCGGGGCGCGGGATAGGGTGTCCGCAATGTGCATCTCGGTGCCCTTCTTGTAGACGATATTGAAGTCGAAACGCTGGAGCTGCAGCATCATGCGCTGCAGCCTGGCAGGGGCGGCGTGAATCGGTTTGTTCAGAATTGTCACCAGTGGCTGGTGGTCGGTTTCGACCGTGAATTTGCTGCCAAACAGGAAGTCTCTGAACTTAGAGCAGGCAAACACCACTGCCACGCCTAGAACTCGCGGGTGACGGTGATGGGGCGACTCACGTCGAAGAACCTCAATGTCGGTGTGTTAATCAGTCTGGACCTGAGACAGTCGAAAGCCTGCTGAGGCCCAAGCGATATCCTTTTTTGTCAGCTGCCGCAGGGGAGCACTCAGCTCACTGAGGTTTGGTACAAACTTCCCAAGGTAATTCACCATGCCCAAGAATCGTTGTAGACCTGTTACGTCGGTGGGGGCTGCCATCTCGGAGATGGCAGCAGCCTTCAAGGGATCGGGTTTTAGTCAGTTAGAGGTGAAAACATGTCCAACATACGTGACTTCGGAGACTCGAAAACTGCACTTCTTGGGGTTCAGTTTCAGGTTGGCCTGTCGCGCCCGATCCAGGATGCGGTGGAGATTCAGGTCGTGCTCGGCAATGTCCTTCCCATAGACCAGGATATCATCCACGATGATGGCACATAGCAGGTCAGAATACCTGCTCCATCGTTCACTGGAACACCTCGCTAGCGGAATTGATGCCGAATGGCATTCGCAGAAACTTGAATCTGCCGAACGGTGTGGAGAAAGTCGTCAGGTCAGAGGACGCTTTGTCCAATGGAATCTGCCAAAACGAGTTCTTAGCGTCGAGGACCGAGAAGACGGTGGCCTGCCCGACCCGAGCAGCCACGTCCTCAACAGACCGCATGGGGTAGTGGGGTCGCCTGATGGCAAGGTTTAAGTCCTTCGGTTGAAGCACACGCGTATTTCATTCTTGTCTTTCTTTAGCGTGGCAACCATGGTGGAGACCCACTCGGTGGGCTCGCTAACCGCTTCTAGCACCCCCTTTTCGACCATGTTGTTAAGCATCGCCTCGACCTTGTCTTTCATGGCGTGAGACACCCTGTGAGGTGCGTGAACCACGGGCGGCACATTTGGGTCAATGGAAATATGGTAAGTCAGTGGTAACTTTCCCAGGTCATCGTTGAACAGGTCTGGGTATTCTTCTACTGGGTCAAACGACATTAGCACTTTGTGGACCGTGCGGTCGAAGGACACCAGGCCAAGGTCCTGGCACGCACGGTTGCCCAGCAGAGTCACACAGTCAGAATTCAAGACGTAAAAAAACAGGTTTTGCGTGGCCTTTTGCAGCACACAAGTTAAAGTGGCCCTCCCCACTGGCCTCAGTACCTCTCCTCCATAGGCACGCAGAGTGGAATGGTCAGCAATCAAGAGCTCATTATTCCTTATCTTCCTGAAAAGGTTTATTGACAAAACATTTACTCTCGCTCCTGTATCTAACTTCGCAAGGAAGGTCGAGCCACTGACAGTTACTGAGACAGTTGGATCAGAAAGCTGGCCAGGTGCATGTAGGAGTGTAAACACGCTCGACTCTTCTGTAGAACTAATTGGATCCGCATCATAGGATTCTGCTATAGAGGGCTGTGAGCCGTAGCAGCCATCAAATTGTGTCAGCCCGTTTAGGTTAGGTCTGGAAGCCTGTGCAGCTTTCCCACGGGAGCGACAGACAGCAGCAAAATGGTTTAACTTTTTACAAATGTTGCAGGCCTTACCATAGGTGGGGCACGGTGACAGTCTGTGGTGCATGTAGTTACAATTGGGGCACCTCTTGGGGGGCATTTCGCCAGGACCAGGGTTGGGCCGCGGCATAAAAGCAGTGTTTCCCATCCGACGCTGTGGTCTCTTAAACCCACCCAGGTTGATAGATTTAGTGCCCGAGTCACGTTGGTCATCTGGCAATTCAACAACCTCAGACATTCTGCAGGCATGCATAGCTTCGACTAACGATAAATCAGAATTCCTTAGAAGCACAGAACGCAACTTCTGGTCACGCATGCCAGTTACTAATATGTCTCTAGTGAGCTGGTCTGTCATGTCAACAAAACGGCACCACTGGGCAAGGTAGCGCAAATCAGCAATAAAACATTCAACAGGTTCATCCGGCAACTGTTTCCTTGTAAAAAACCGTGTTCTCTCTAGAATGCGGTTCGACGGCAGGTCACAAATCTCCCTGAACTTACGTAGCAGGCAAGAGGGGTCATTGGCTGATCTCTAGGGAAAAGGAATTTCAATCTCAAATGAGGGCCTCTTTATGGCTCTGTTTTCTCACTAACAGCATAACACAGAGCAAATGGAATGTTACAGTAATGCTGTGGACACCAATCGCTGTTATTTCAGATCGAAACAAAGTTACTTTCTTAGATGCATATATATAAAAATATACGACACAACCTGCACAAATGACTTATCTCAACATAAATAGGCTAATTAAACCTAGCAAAACACTTAATACAGAATCCATTATTATTCCAGCCTTGTTGTCTTGAGCTAGTATAAACAGTTTTAGAGCCATGTCATTACAGCAATTCACAGGAATGTGACATTGAGAAAGAGCAAATGGACTGTGACCTCGAGAAAGAGCACCTGTACTGTGAACTCGTGAAAGAGGCCCCACCGACTAATCAGACTACTTTTCAATACAAGATTATGAAAGATACATTTAATATACCCGATAATATATACTATATATCCCCCCTTTGAGACCAAGATGGTCTCACAGAAAAAGAAAACCAAAAGCTGCACATATCGGTCATCAAATTAGACTGACTAGCCCCAATTTCAGGGTCCTTAAATTTGTAACGTTCAGCTTTATAGTGTTCCTTCTCTGGAATCCTGGATAACTGGGCCAAAAACCCACTCCCGCTATACTAGGGTGGGGAAAAAGACCCAGTGCCCCTCACAGTCTATAGTTTAATATGTCTCTGGTGTGTCTTGCACATCTTTGTAGTATTCTATCCTCAGTGTCTGCTTCTTAGGGGAACCAGACACCTTTATTCTGGAGAAACGAAAGCTGCTTGTCTGTGGCTCTTGTTAGAAAAAACGTAACACAGGGTAAAACACAACATAGCACCACAATAACCACCTGCAGCGCAGCTCCAATAATCACCCCCATCTTAGTCAGCCATGTTCCCCAACCGCCTAACATATTTTCCAGCCAACTAAAGACGTCATGTCCAAAACCCGCATTCTGCTTGATCTCTCTTCTCAGATTTCTCAACTTATCCATTGCTTTAGTGAAAGACCCCTCTAGGCTAGTATTGTTAGGTATAAAGGTGCAGCATTGTTCCCCAAACAAGTAAGTAAGTTTATTGGTATTCACATACAAGGAATTTGCCTTGGTGCTCCGCCCACAAGTGACATACAGTGACAGTTACGAATGACTCAGAAAACACTAAACATTAATAATAATAATAAGACATTAATGATAAAACACCACTGATCAAGCATGTGAACCAACAAAATACCAGATCAAAGGGAGGAGACAGATACAAGACACATACACCCCCTTATTCTGACCTAATTTACACCAGTCTCAGAGTCACTAGTGTCTCCAAAACCTCACGTACTATCTGGCTAAAGCTCTGCTCTTCCCTCACTTCTTTGTCCTCCTGTTCACTTACCTCAGAGTTATTGTCGAGCTGTACCTGTGGGACAGCCCTCATGTAATGATTGAGATGTACCAGGTAGATCGACTTTCTACCTGAACAGCAGTGAGTGGTTTTGAAAGCTCATACATACACCTTATCTCCGGGTTTAAAAAGTCCTTCCTCTTGGTCCACTTCTGACTGCTTTTGCTTTGCCTGTGCATAGATAGACTTGTGTATCATAGTTAACTGTTGCATATGCTGCTTAAATTCTACCTCTAACTGTTCCAAACTCGGTCCCTTGTAGGGACCTCTCCATTGTGGCTCTGGCAGGGGTCGGCCAGTAAGCATCTCATGTGGTGTTAGGTGGGTTATTCGGTTAGTTTGCATGTGACAACTCATCAGTGCCAATGGCAGGGCATCAATCCAATTCAACTTAGTAGTTACACAAATCTTATTTATCTTAGCCTTCAATGTCTCATTTATTCTTTCCATCATGCCCTGTGACTGCGGATGGTACACACACCCAAACACTTACCTCACTCTAAGGGCCTGTATCACCAGCTTGACTATTATCTGAATGAAGACCGATCCGTTGTCAGAACTGAATTCTGTAGGAATACCAAACCATGGGATTACCTCATTCATCAGAAACTTTACTACTGTCCCTGCATCTAAATCTTTGGATGGTACTGCTCCCACCCACCTGCTAAATCTGTCAATTACCACCAGCATGTACCTTTTTCCTCTTACCTTCTTTGACATGTCCACATGGTCGATCACCAGGTGCCTAAATGGGCCTTCGGGCACAGGAATATGACCTATAGGCGTTGTCATTCCCTTTCTGACATTGTTTTGAGCACATATCTCATACTGTGATAAAACGTGGTCCACCGACCCTTGCAAATAAGGTGACCATCCTTTTTTACCTTTCTTATAACTCTCCCCCTTGCACAATGGTCTAAGCCATGTACTTCTGAAATTACCAATGGTGTGGGTGCTACCAACAATCCTTCAGTAATCCATAAGCCCTCAAATTCTACTTAGCTCCCCTTTGTCACCACATAGTTTGCTCGGCTAAGGTTGCCTTACCTTACATTTGAATTGTATCCTCCAGATATTGTTCTGGCTGCTTCGTCTGCAGCGTGATTTCTCTTTATAATCATGTTGTTTCCTTTCTTATGTGCCTGGCATTTCATGACAGCTAATGCTCTTGGCTTCATTATTGCCCTTATCAGGTCTATACTTTACTGATAACTTTGCATGGGGTCTCTGTTGCTTTATTAAAGCCTCTGTTTCCCTGCTGCTCCAAACATGAAACATGTGACAGACCCCGTGTGCATATGCTGAGTCTGTATAAACTTCAACTTTCTCACCTTCCCTCACGTCACATGCTGCTCTTAAAGCCTTAATTTCTGCCAACTGAGCTGAGCAAGCTTCCAATTGAATTACCTTAAACTCTGATTCGTCCTGCTGCACCACTGCAAACCCCGCACGATTGCCTTATGATCCCTATAACAAGAAACATCCACAAACAAAAACTTTTGTCCTCATCATTCAATGGCGCTGACTGTAAAACATTTCTCAGACTCGTGTGTCCTGCTTCCTTCATTATTTTCCTTAATGGCATCACAATTTCAACATACTTTCCAATCAAGTCTAAACTGTATCCTGCCATTCCCAAGAACGTCATCAACTGTCCTATTGTCTGAGGTTTGGGAGCACTAATTATTGCCTCAATCTGACCCTGCGCTATAGCTTTTACCCCTTTGGATATTACTCGTCCTAAATATTCTACCTGCTGCTGACAAAACTGCAGCTTCTTCGTGGATATTTTATGACCTCCTATGGCAGCTTTTCCAAGAGAATTAAAGTGTCTCGCTCACATTGCTCCTCACTTGTGGAACAAACCAACAAATCATCCACATACTGTAACAAGTACTTTCGAAAGGTACGCCTTCCAAATATGCCTTTAACATCTGATTAAAAACATGGGGCGAGTATTTAAATCCCTGTGGCATCCTAGCCTAGGTGTATTTAATACCTCTTCTTAATGTGCTATATTCACCACTATCTTGATATGATTATTATTTCTGATTTCCATACCTGTTCACATCCCCAACACACCTTATCCATTACCTGCCGCCTTACTAATCTTCCTTGACCTCCTCCTTGAGATCCCTCCCTCTCTTGGGGACCCCAGTCCTGTCTGGGCTTATATCCAGATTTGTTTTGCTCCTGATAGGGCATTTGAGGAAATGCTTCCCCAAAGAAATGTATATTTATTATTGGCATGGGATTCTCTGGCCCCCGTTTGGTTCTATCATTGGACACTGTATGTCAGTGCATCACTTATTTCAGTCTTTTCAATCAGGTCTGCTGTTACTGACAACATTGTCTTTCCTTTTTCACACTCTTTCTTTTTGAGCCCTTCAAGTTGAATTTGCATCACTTTTCTCTGCACCTCTTCCTGCTGGTCTGCAAGCCTTTTTCTATATTTGCGATATTTCTCGACCAAGTTGACCAAATGATCGCAGAACTGTGGGGTGGACATAGATGACAATCCTACCACCTCCTCCAGTCTAGACTTGACTTGAGGAGGCATGGCATCCACCACAGTGGTTCGGAACATTGTGTTAATTAACTGGTTGCCTTCTATTTCTTGTTCAGTTTCGAGTCTCCACCTTTTCAGCTGGTTCTGATAGGTTGCTAGATTCTTTGCCACCTCCAGTGGATCGCCTCTTAATGCCTTGGTGTCCAACTTAAGTGGGTGGCAGTGTCTGAGGGCCTGCCATACCCTCTGCCTGAATGTGTCAAACAGCATGCCATTGATCATTGCATTATTCACTGCATTTTTATATCAGCTATCCCCAGGAGTACTGTCAGTTTAGTGGTTCTTTTCACTTTCACCAACAGTGCCTTCAAATCTCCCATAGCCAATAAGCGTCCCACGTTCTCCTCCTCAAAAGCCTCAATTTATTTCCTGCCCCATCAGGAATATTGGGTACGGTATTTTTTAGCCCCTTCAGGTTCTGGGTCTGTCCTGCTCCTTTTAAAAGCATTGGCATCAATTTATCCCTCTGTTCCTGTTCCTCTTCTTCTACTGCCATGTCTTCCCACTTTAATCATTTTTGGAGTGCCTTCTTTCTCATTCGAAACTCAATTCCTTATTTTTCAGATATTCTAGCCTCCTTTGCAATTCTTTCACCTTCCTTTTAAAATCTTCCACTGACTCCTCCTTTCTTATTACCCTCACACCTCTCCTGTCATTTCCTGCTTCTGTTGCCTCCTCACTACCTCGCTCTCCTTCCTCTCTAAACAGCTTAAATACATCTAACTCCTTGTGGTCTCTCCTCTTTTCCTACCTTATCTGTAGGCCTATAATTTTTGGTTAATACTTCCATCTTGTCACATATTTGTCTTGAAAATGCCGTCCTTGGACCACCATCACAGTTTTTCTTTCTTTTTCCCAATTTTTCAGAGTGCTTTATAATATCCTCTTTACATAAAGGACATTTTTACTTAGTAATTCAACTGCAGTTACCTTACTTATTGTGTTATGTTGTGTTGTGCACTTTATCAATCAATCCAGTCATTGTCCGCACTCTTATTCTGCCCCCTTCTGTAGTTCTCCATACTATCTTATACACTGTCTGTTCCTGAGAATTCCAGCAAAGAATCAGATCAACCCACTTTGAAGGACCTCAGTGTCTCGGTGAAATCTTAGCTGGTTTGTCACATGATCCTGTTTGCATCTTAAAAACAGGCAAAATACAACAGATTAAAGTAAACCATACAAACTTTCACTTTTTCCATCAACGATGTTATGATCCAGAAAACCCCGTGGTTCCCCCAACATACCACTTTAACTCAAGACTAGTTCGCTTTTCTGGGCCCCCCTTTGATTTATTGACCTTTTCCAACCAGCAAGCTTATCTAAACAAACCATAAAAGCTGGTCGTTTTCCAGCAATTAACTTATTTCCAATTATTTCACATTCTCCCCACTATTCACAATTTCCAATTCCCAGTATAAATACATACTAGTAACAATTCTCCAAATTAACAGAGTGTGGGTGTGTGGATGTGTGGGTGTGTGGGTGGATGGATGGATGGATGGATGGATGGATGGATGGATGGATGGATGGATGGATGGATCGATCAACCTACCTTTTCCATCTTTCCTCTTTAAAGTTGAGAGGAAACAAAGCATGAAGCGTTACCTTATAGCAGTGGGGAGCTATGTATAGCTCCACCCCCTACATTGCAGTTTCTTAAAGAGAGACACATACCTCCCCTTATAACACGAGCCTGCAACAAACAAAGACTTATCACATATATGAGCTTCAACATTCATTCAAACTGGTTTCACCAGTCTTTCCATTCTCACTTCAACGGAATCACGCAATTTTCTACATATACTGAAGAACAGCCGAGATCCAAAACACACATTTAAACATTCTTATCTCTTTTTTTAAAGTTAAAAAGTAGGATGGTCCAATGTTATTGGTCCAAATGAAGTGGAAACCCGTTCAATATTTTCACAGGTGGCCACACCTTTCCTGTTGTCAGAGAGCCAACGAGGGGCTTGGTAGTGCCCTGGACTTTTTGTCTTTATTAACGGTCTCTTACCGACCCTACTCATTGTGACAAATTATAATGTGGGAGCTCTGAGCCACAAACAAAGGATCACCTCTTTTTATAGCATGCTCAACACTGCATGCCCCACCCCTATTGCATTTCCATATCCAATCATTTGCCGACAATCCCCCATCATCAGCCAATCACTTGCTTCCACCTATCTCCTCCTTCCCAGTATTTTCCATGCCTGCAACAGTTACAAGTCGCATGACTCGCCTTTATGGCCTCTGCCAGCCTCGTGGCATTCATTGCCTTCTTTGTTCAAAATAATTTCATTTCAACTAAGTGAAACTAAAGAAAAGTGATCTCAATTCTCAGAGACCACTCCTCAAAATAAGAGATACATATGATACAGAGGTCACACAATTTGTATAAGCAAGGCACATTGTTCCCATTATCGGGAAAGAATGTTATCTCTTAAACTATAAACCTAAACACAGGGTTCTAATGTTTCTAATCCTTTCAAACACAACATACTTCACACCCAGAGCACAGATGGTCTTATTACAAATCACATAGTTAGAATAAAATTAACTATGTACTACAAACATTAAATGTATAAGGGGTACACAAAATGCTGGAGAAACTCAGCGGGTGCAGCAGCATCTATGGAGCGAAGGAAATAAGCAACGTTTCATGCTGAACCCCTTCTAAATGTATAAGATTACTTTATCTTTGCAGAGTATACTCCAAGCACACACACCCTGACACGAAACACACAGGGGTCGTATATCTGTCAAACTTGATTAATGATAAGTGTTTCAGATGCTCACATTCAGCTTCATTCTGACTTACGTCCTCCCCCTCCTGTTATCTCCAGGGGAAAGGAATTTCCCTTCACGTCCATATACCTATCCACTTTACTCTTAAATGTTAAAATCGATCCTGCCTCCACCACTTCTGCTGGAAGCTGATTCCACACAGCCACCACCCTCTGAGTAAAGAAGTTCCCCCTCACGTTACCCCAAAACCTCTGTCCCTTAATTCTCATGTCATGCCCTCTTGTTTGAAACTTCCCTACCCTCAATGGGAAAAACGTATCCATGTCAAATCTGTCTATCCCTTTCATCATTTTAAAGACCTCAATCAAGTCCCCCCTTAACCTTCTGCGCTCCAAAGAATAAAGACCTAACTTGTTCAACCTTTCTCTGTAACATAGTTGCTGGAACCCTGGCAACATTCTAGTAAATCTCCTCTGTACTGTCTCTATTTTGTTGACATCCTTCCTATAACTAGGCGACCAAAATTGTACACCTTACTCCAGAATTGGTCTTACCAATGCCTTGTACAATTTTAACATTACTTCCCTACTCCTATATTCAATGCTCTGATTTATAAAGGCCAGCACACCAAAGGCTTTCTTTACCACCCTATCTACATGCGATTCCACCTTCAGGGAACTATGCACAGTTATTCCTAGATCCCTCTGTTCCACAGCATTCCTCAATTTCCTACCATTTACCATGTACGTCCTATTTTGATTTGTCCTGCCAAGATGTAGCACTTCACACTTATCAGCATTAAACTCCATCTGCCATCTTTCAGCCCACTTTTCCAAATGGCCCAAATCTCTCTGTAGACTTTGAAAATCTCTATCCCTCTCGTTCCCTGCTCTCTCTCTCCGTCTCATACTCCCTCTCTCTCTACCCCTCTCTCCCCCTCTCTCTCTTACTGCCTCTCCCCTATAAAGAATAAAGACCTGAACAAGTTAGGTCTTTATTCTTTGGAGCACAGAAGGTTAAGGGGGGGGACTTGATTGAGGTCTTTAAAATGATGAAACGGATAGACAGAGTTGACGTGGATACGTTTTTCCCATTGAGGGTAGGGAAGATTCAAACAAGAGGGCATGACATGAGAATTAAGGGACAGAAGTTTAGGGGTAACATGAGGGGGAACTTCTTTACTCAGAGGGTGGTGGCTGTGTGGAATGAGCTTCCAGCAGAAGTGGTGGAGGCAGGATCGATTTTAACATTTAAGAGTAAAGTGGATAGGTATATGGACGTGAAGGGAATGGAGGGGTATGGTCTGAGTGCAGATAGATGGGACTAGGGGAAAACAAATGGTCGGCACGGACTGGAAGGGCCAAGAGGGCCTGGTCCCATGCTGTAATTGTTATATGGTTATATGGTTATCTCCCCCACTCTCCCTCCCACCATCTCTCTTCCCCTCTCTCTCTCCCCCCCTCTCTCTCTCTCTCTCTCTCTCTCTCGCTCTCTCTCTCTCTCCCCTCTCTCTCCCCTCTCTCTCCATCTCTCTCTTTCCCTGCTCTCTCTCCCTCTCCTACTACCTCTCTCTCTACCCCTCTCTCCCCCCTCTCTCTTTCCTGTCTCTCTCTCCCCTATCTCCCCCACTCACCCTCCCACTATCTTTCTACCCCTCTCTCCCTCGCTCTCACCTTCCCTCCCCCTCTCTCTCCCCCTCTCTCTCTCCCCCTCTCTCTCTCCCCCTCTCTCTCCCCCTCTCTCTCCCCCTCTCTCTCCCCCTCTCTCTCTCTCTCTCTCTCTCCGCTGTCTCCCCTCTCTCCCCTATTTCTCCCCCTGTATCTCCCTGTATCCCCCCTGTATCTCCCCCTCTCTATCACCCCTCTCGCCCCTCTATTGCTCCCTCTCTTCCCTCTCTCTGCCCTCTCTCCTCCCTCTCTCCCCTCTCTCTCCCCCCTCTCCATCCTCTCTCTCTCTCTCCTCCCTTTCTTTCTCTCTCCCCTCTCTCTCTTATCTCTCCTCCTATCTCCATGATTCTCTCTCTCCCCTCTCCCCGCTCTCCATCTCTCTCCCCTCTCTATGCCTCCCCACTCTCTCTCTCCCTCTCTGTCCACCCTCTCTTTTTCTTCCACTCTCTCCCTACCTACTCTCTCTCTGCCCGCTCTCTTTCTTTCCCCTCTCTCCCCCCTCTCCCCTCTCTCTCTCCCACACTCTCCCCTCTCTTACTTCCCATCTCCCTTGCTCTCTCTCGTCTCTTCATGTCTCTCTCTTCCATCTCTCTCGTCCTCTCTTTCCCTCCCTCTCTCCCCCTCCCCTTCCCCTTTCCCCTCTTTCCACATTCTCTCTCCCTCTCCTCTCTCACTCTCTCTCTCCTATCTTTCCTATATCTCTCTCTCCAACTCTCCCTCTATCAATCTCTCCCCCCTCTCTCCACCTCTCTTCGTCCCCATCTCCCTCTCATCATTCTCTCCCCCTCTCTCCCCCCCTCTCGACCTCTTGCTCTCCCGTCTCTCTCCCCCTCTATCTCTCCCTGTCTCTTCCCGCTCTCTCTCTCTACACTCCCCCCTCTCCGCTCCCCTTTCCCCATCTCTCCACATTCTCACTCCCTCTCCCTCTCCTCTCTCTCCTCTCTCTCTCTCTTCCTATCTCTCTCTCTCTCCGACTCTCTCTCTCTCTCCATCTCTCTCTACGTATCTCTTCCCCTCTCCACCGCTCTATCTCCCCTCTCTCTCCCCCTCTCTCTCTGCCCTTTCTCTCTCCCCATTCTCCACCTCTTCCCCTCTCTCTCACCTTTCCCTCTCTCTCTCTCTCTCTCTCTCTCTCTCCCTTCTCCTCTCCTCTCTCCCATCTCTCTCCTTTCTCTCTCTTTCTCCCCCCTTCTCTCCCCCTCTCTCTATCTTTCCCGCTTTCTCTCCCCCTCTCCCCTCTCTCTCCCACCCTCCCCCTCTCTCTTCCTCCCCACTCTCCCTCACCCTCCCTATCCCCCTCCATATCCCCACTCTCTCCTCCCTCTTTCTCCCTCCCCCAGTCTCTCCCCTCTCTCTCCCCTCTCTCTCATTCTCTAATCCCCCTCTCTTATCTGTCTCTTCTCTCTCCCATCTTGCTATTTCATCTCTCCCCCTCTCTCTCTCCCGTTTTCTCTCCCCCTCTCACTCTCTCCCTCTCTCTCTCCTTCTCTCTACCCCCCTCTCTCTCTCTCTCTCTCTCTCTCTCTCTCTCTCTCTCTCCCCACTCTCCCTCACTACCCTCTCTCTATCTTACTCTCTTACTCCCCCTCCCCCCTCTATCCCCCTCTTTACCCTCTTTCTCCCCTTCCTCTTTCCACCCTCTCTCTACCTCCGCTCTTTCCTCTCACTCCTTCCCTCTCTCACCCCTCTCACTCCCCTCTCTCCCTCCCCCCTCTCTATCTCCCCTCTCTACCCCCTCTGTCCCCCTCTCTCTCCCCTGTCCCTATCTCTCTCTCCCCCCTCTCTCTCTCCGTGTGCCTCATCTTTTCTCCCCATATTGTATTTTTGGTTATCTTCTGTTGTTCTTTAAACACTGCACAATCCTCTTGCTTCCCGCTCTTCTTTGATACGTTTGTACTTCTTCGCTTTAATGTTTATACTGTCCCTGACGTCCCTTGTCAGCCACGGTCATTCCTTCCTCTCCTTGGAATCTGTCTTCCTCATTGAAATGAACTGATCCTGCACCTTCTGTATTATTCCCAGAAATACCTGCCATTGGTGTTCCACTGTCATCACTGCTCCCTGATGGGTCCGGCGGTGAATGTGAGGAGCTGCCGGACCCATCTGGGATGAATGCGCTCAGGGCGGGGATTTATGAATGAGCCGAAGCACTGAGGTGAGCTGCTCCCTGAACTTGGACTGGGTCGCCGCGTA
Source organism: Okamejei kenojei (assembly GCA_035221665.1). Classification (NCBI taxonomy): domain Eukaryota; kingdom Metazoa; phylum Chordata; class Chondrichthyes; order Rajiformes; family Rajidae; genus Okamejei; species Okamejei kenojei. Next base: position 4,325,429 of record CM069140.1, on the reverse strand, counting down.
AATAAATGTGTTGGTGCAGCAGCTGAGATTCCTCAGCAAATACCCGACGTAGTGAAAGATATATTGAGAATCATTTGGGTCATTTCCAATTCCTGTGACCTGATAATAGACGAAGTTTACAACATACGTCAGCCACAGGAGGATGAAGCTGCCGGAGATGGTGAAGAGTAAAACCATAGACCTCCTCCTGCTCTCCATCTCCGGGTCACTGCGGTTCTCCCCCTTGCTCTCACACCTCAGCCCCTTACGGACCCGACTGGCCACTAAAATGTGGCGGACTGTCAGAGCGTTGAGCAGCAGGATTACAGCGAAAGGGAGGAGCGGAGTTAAAACTTTGTCGATCCAGTCAAATGCCACCCACCCGGGGTCAGTGTAATAACTGGCCACCGTGATACAACCCCACGGGACACTGTCGATGATATACCCAGGTTCCAGTGTGAAGTAGCGGGGAAGGTTTTTCACACAGAGCAGAACACCGACTGTTGCCAGAACCACAGCCGCAGTTTTCCTGGTGCAATATTTAGTTTTCAGCTTCTGGCAACAAATGGCGACAAAGCGATCAAAGGTGAAAGTGACGGTGAACCAGACAGAACAGCGTGTGGCTGCAGACACTAGTACAAGGATAACACTGCACACAGGGGTGATGGTCAGGAAACTCCAAAAAAAGTATTGCTGTCGGAGCTGAAACAAAATGACCTCGGTGATGACGGTCAGTAGATCGGCCACTGCCATGGCCACCAGGTAGCGAGTGGTGCAGTTGGAGAGGCCGCACTTTCCCCGGGACAGGATCACAATCGCCACTAAATTCACTGCAGAAAGATAAGAGAACAGACACTGGGCATTTACTGAACAGGGTCTCCGGGGCTGAACACCGGCTGGACTTTCAGCTCAAGATCAGGAGTGTTGGAGTCGGTGCGCGGCTGCTGCAAGTTTAACAATGTCAGAGCCGGCTCCGACTCTGCCTGACCTGCCTGCCTGCTTCAGGGGAGTCGAGATAAGGCGACGGGCGTGCAGGGTAAAGGGGGGGAGGGAACGAGCAGTCACCCGCTACAATAGGCGCAATGGTCCTTTCTATAGTTAACCCTGCTGCTGCACGCAGTCTCTGATGCGGCCGCTTTCACAGACTTAACCGTGAGCGGCCCCCACGTTTAACCAGGGCTCTGGGAACGCGGCATCTGATGGGGACGAGGAGGCTTCCAGAGGGAAGGCAGGGACAACTTGGCATCCGGCAGCAGAGTGGCTCCATTAATGGATTCATTCCACAGTGAGTTCAGTTCAGTAACAACACACACACACACACACACACACACACACACACACACACACACACACACACACACACACACACACACACACACACACACACACACACACACACACACACACACACACACACACACACACACACACACACACACACACACACCGGTAGATCCGCGGCCACTGGTCCAGGAGATTGATCCAATTATTGAGCAACGGGCTGTGGGTGGAATCCGACTGTGACAGACAGACCCCACAGTGAGACACAGTGTCCACAGGAGCGGCTGTTCACTCTAATCAATAACTCACACACAGTGAACTTCACAATGTGAACCGCTTACTCCCAGTCACACCGTCCCGGAGAGCTTTCTGCCTGCCTGCCTGTCCCGAGCACTGGGACAACTCTGGGCAAGGTGCCACTGAAGGCAAGAACAACATTCTAGTGGCTCCCGGCCGGCAGCAGTGAGAGTAAAAGAGGCTTCGTTTCAGCTGTCCGAAATAAGAAAATTCACAGCAGCGTTATTTCACAAATATTTCACTGAGAGGATTGGTATCCTTCACATATTCTTGTACAATGATCATCGGTTGGGAGCTTGTAACATGATCAGAATCAGGTTAGCACCAGTTAACACACGGTTGGAGTTATAAAACTTGAATTGTTCTGCTCACTTACCAGGGACTCCAACGACAGCAATGATCACGTACAGGATTTTCTGCACGTCCAAATATTCATAAACCTTTTCCCACATTTTCTCTGCCTAGCGACGTGTCCCCGTGAGCTACCGGTAATATCTCGGAATGAATTGCTGAGGAAGAAATTCCTGGAGATTTCATACCAATTTCCGTCTCCACTGGGACAGTGAAGTTTCAACAGAGTTTAAAAATAGAGATGTTGAAATGATTCACAAACAGATTACATCAGCTGAGTGAAATCCCTGCTGAGACATGTTTTGATTTAATCAGGGAATTGATTGAGAAACTCCAAAGACTGGGAATTGTGGCGATAGGGTGGAAATTGGGAGCGGCGGGATTGTTCCAGCAAAGGGGATATTGTTTCAAACTCCATCAGATCCAACTCTCCACCTCATGTTGTTTGTCTGATTTCCTTCAATCCGTTTCACTCAGCAAGGCAATGCCAAATTCCAGGGACCCTCTCAGGGCTTCTGGTGCCCAGTTTGAAGGTGGACTAGACTGGACGACATTTGTCCACAGGTTGAGGAATTAGTTCAACACATCAACTCGGACTAAAATGCCCCCCGCCCCCTCCACTCTGCTTCACCACTCAATATGATCGCGGCTTCATTGACTGTGATCTCAACCCCACACTCCCGCTGACTGACCCCCGGAACCATTTACTCACTGTTTGCCTGGAATAGATCTGACTATACCATGGGACAATAACATTCTCTGCCTTCATCACCTCTGGGGAGGAATGACCCAAAGACTCATGACATTCAGAGAACAGAAACATTGCTGCCTCAGAATTGTCCGAAACCTAAATAAAACGGTGAATGATGCAGCACCTCTCCCTTCTCTCTTTCTCTCTCCCTCCATCCTTACTGCTGACACTCTCTCTGAACTGTTACTCTCTCTCGTACGCTCTCTATTCCCCCTCTCTGGGCTGTCCTCTCTCTGTCCACTGATGGAGTGACTCACAATGGGATAGTAGGGATAAAAATGGGACAGTTCTGACGCAGTGACACACTGTGGTGGTACTGTTGGAGGGACACACTGTGGTACTGATGGAGGAACAAACTGTGGTGGTGCTGATGGGGGGACACACTGTGGTGGTACTGATGGAGGGACCTACTGTGTGCTAGTCATCAGCGGCCATTCGAAACGAGTATGACTGTCCTCTCCTCTCCATAGAATAATCTATTTGTGGGTCTGCAGATTTCTGTACAAGACGATCCGTGATCCACACACCTTGGTGCAACGTGGGCTTTGTAGACTGGCGGCGGTTGGTAGTCGTGGACCCCCCGTCTCTCTCCTTACGGTGCTGTCGCATTGTCTCCGTGACACGGCGTAGTTCCATTTTGTAACGTGTTGCTTCTTGCTGCATGGATTTCCTCCAGGAGCACCTATCCAGTGCAATGTGCTCCCAGCTGCTTGATGTGATGTGATATTTCCTTAAACTGTTCTTAATGTTGTCCTTGAAGCGTTTCTTTGGCTCGCCATGAGTTCGCTGACCTTCCTTCATTTCAGTACAGGATGTGTTTAGGGAGACGTGTGTTGGACATGCAGAAGACACGGCCAGTTCATCGAAGTTGGTGCTGCATTTTTGTGGTGGTGATGCTGGTCATGTTGGCTTCCTCCAAAATGCTGATGTTGTTGTGTTTGTCCTCCCAGCTGATCCTCAGAATCTTTCGTAAGGATCTTTGATGGTATTGTTCTAAGGCGCTCAGGTGACATAGAAACATAGAAACATAGAAATTAGGTGCAGGAGTAGGCCATTCGGCCCTTCGAGCCTGCACCGCCATTCAATATGATCATGGCTGATCATCCAACTCAGTATCCCGTACCTGCCTTCTCTCCATACCCTCTGATCCCCTTAGCCACAAGGGCCACATCCAACTCACTCTTAAATATAGCCAATGAACTGGCCTCAACTACCCTCTGTGGCAGAGAGTTCCAGAGACTCACCACTCTCTGTGTGAAAAAAGTCTTTCTCATCTCGGTCTAAAAGGATTTCCCCCTTATCCTTAAGCTGTGACCCCTTGTCCTGGACTTCCCCAACATCGGGAACAATCTTCCTGCATCTAGCCTGTCCAACCCCTTAAGAATTTTGTAAGTTTCTATAAGATCCCCTCTCAATCTCCTAAATTCCAGAGAGTATAAACCGAGTCTATCCAGTCTTTCTTCATAAGACAATCCTGACATCCCAGGAATCAGTCTGGTGAACCTTCTCTGTACTCCCTCTATGGCAATAATGTCCTTCCTCAGATTTGGAGACCAAAACTGTACGCAATACTCCAGGTGTGGTCTCACCAAGACCCTGTACAACTGAAGTAGAACCTCCCTGCTCCTGTACTCAAATCCTTTTGCTATGAAAGCTAACATACCATTCGCTTTTTTCACTGCCTGCTGCACCTGCATGCCTACTTTCAATGACTGGTGTACCATGACACCCAGGTCTCGCTGCATCTCCCCTTTTCCTAATCGGCCACCATTTAAATAATAGTCTGCTTTCCTGTTTTTGCCACCAAAGTGGATAACCTCACATTTATCCACATTATACTGCATCTGACAAACATTTGCCCACTCACCCAGTCTATCCAAGTCATCTTGTAGTCTCCTAGCATCCTCCTCACAGCTAACACTGCCCCCCAGCTTAGTGTCATCCGCAAACTTGGAGATATTGCCTTCAATTCCCTCATCCAGATCATTAATATATATTGTAAATAGCTGGGGTCCCAGCACTGAGCCCTGCGGTACCCCACTAGTCACTGCCTGCCATTGTGAAAAGGACCCGTTTACTCCTACTCTTTGCTTCCTGTTTGCCAGCCAGTTCTCTATCCACATCAATACTGAACCCCTAATACCGTGTGCTTTAAGTTTGTATACTAATCTCTTATGTGGGACCTTGTCGAAAGCCTTCTGGAAGTCCAGATATACCGCATCCACTGGTTCTCCCTTATCCACGCTACTAGTTACATCCTCGAAAAATTCCACAAGATTCGTCAGACATGATTTACCTTTCGTAAATCCATGCTGACTTTGTCCAACTTTGTGACTGCTATAGGTGGTCCATAACAGCTCCATACAGCAGAGTGGAGAGGACAACGGCTCTGTAGAACAGTGGTTTTGTTTGGGCCTTAGGTCTCGGGTACTGTGGAGCAGTACTGATGGAGTAACACTCTGGTGGTACTGATCGAGAGACACACTGTGGTGTTTATGATGGAGTAACTCTCTCTGGTGGTGCTGATGGAGGGACAGAAATGGGGCAGTACTGATGCAGTGGCACACTACGATAGTACTGATGGTGGGACACACTGTGGTGGTACTGATGGAATGACACAATGTGGTGGTATTGATGGAGTGACACACTGTGTGCTGGTACTGATGGAGTGACACACTGTGGTGGTAATAATCGACGGATATATTGTGGAGCAGTACTAATGAAGTGACACACTGTGATGATGCTAATGGAGTGACACATCGTGGTGGTACTGATGGAGGAACACTCTGGAGCAGTACTGATGAAGGTACTCGCTGTGGTGGTACTCACGGAGAGACACACTGCGGTGGTACTGATGGAATGACACACTGCGGTGGTACTGATGGAATGACACACTGTGGTGGTACTGATGAAATGACAAACTGCGGTGGTACTGATGAAGGTACACACTGCGGCGGTACTCACGGAGAGACGCACTGTGGTGGTACTGATGGAATGACACACTGCGGTGGTACTGATGGAGAAACACATTTTACTTCAATTTCCTTCAGTTCCTCCATCACCTCCGATCCTCTGGCCACTACTATATCAGGAAGATTGTTTGTGTCCTCCTTAGTGAAGACAGATCCAAAGTACCTGTTCAACTCATCTGCCAATTCCTTGTTCCCCATAATAAATTCACCTTTTTTGGTCTTCAAGTGTCCAACTTTGCATTTAACTATTTTTTGCCTCTTCACATAATTAAAGAAGCTTTTACCATCCTGCTTTATATTGTTGGCTAGCTTACCTTCGTACCTCATCTTTTCTTCCCGTATTGTCTTTTAGGTTATCTTCTGTTGTTCTTTAAACATTACCCAATCCTCTTGCTTCCCGCTCATCTTTGCTACGTTGTACTTCTTTGTTTTAATTTTTATACAGCCCCTGATGTCCTTTGTCAGCCATGCTCGTCCCTTTTTCCCCTTGGAATCTTTCTTCCTCCTAGGAATGAACTGGTTCAGCACCAGTTCATTCCTAGGTATTATTCCTAGGAATACCTGCCATCTTTGTTCCACTGTCATCCCTGCTAGTGTATCTTTCCAGACAACTTTGGCCAGCTCCTCCCTCATGGCCCCATAGCCCCTTTATTCAACTGCAACACTGACACCTCCGATCTACCCTTCTCCCTCTCAAATTATAGATTAAACCTGACCATGTTATGGTCACTGCGTCCTAATAGCTCATTAACCTCGAGGTCCTTTATCAAATCCGGTTCATTACATAACACTAAATCCAAACTTGCCTACTCCCTGCTAGGCTCCAATACAAGCTGTTCTAAGAATCCATCTACAAAGTCCCTTTCTTGGGGTCCAGTACCAACCTAATTTTCCCAGTCCCTGCATGTTCAAATCTTCCATAAAAACCACAGCATTACTTTCGCCACATGCCAATTTTAACTCCAGATTCAACTTGCGCCCTATGTCCAGGCTACTGTTTGGCGGCCTGTAGATTAGTCCCATTAGGGTCTTTTCACCCTTACAATTCCTTAGTTCTATCCATACTATCCATCCATTCTATCAATACTACTTGCTCTTCCATCCTGGATTCTGTTGCTCCACTTAAAATGAAAATGCCTAAGCCTAAAGGCGAGCCGTGACTCAAAGACACCACCAGGGCCTTAAGAAGAGAATGCAGAAAATCAGAACGGAAGTACAACTCCTGAAAAACAATCTTCACAAATACCAGGAAGCGATAAATTCTGCAGGAACAAAATACTTTTCAACCCTTATCTGCAAAAACGCTCAGAACTCCAAGGTCCTTTTTAAAAATTAGATTGTTTCCAACCCGTTACTCTACCCTCATTTGTAAAACTGATCACCACCATGAAACCTACTACCTGCCCCCTCAACACTGTCCCCTCTGCCCTCCTAAAGGACGTCATCATAAAAGCCGGTCCCAGTATCCTCGCCATCTTCAACAGTTCTCTGGCCACTGGCACTGTACCTACCTGCTTCAAGCATGCGATGGCCCAGCCACTCCTGAAAAACCTAACATCGACCCCATCTTGCCAAGCAACTACAGACCCATTTCTAAACTGCCTTTCATCTCAAAAGCCCTTGAAAAGGTAATTTTATGTCAACTTATGCCTTACCTTCACCAAAATACTACATTGGAAACTTTCCAATCAGGTTTCAGGGCTCAACACAGCACAGTCTGCCTTGTTGAAGGTACATAATGACCTACTGCTCACCGTTGCCTCTGGCGACTGTCCAATCCAGCTCCTTCTCGACCTCAGCGCAGCATTTGACACTGTCGACCACACCATCCTAATTGACCGTCTCCAGTACGGGGTTGGTATTGATGGCACTGCCCTGAGCTGGTTCATCTCCTACCTCAAAGGTGGGAGTTTCTCAACTAACATCGGCAACTCTTTCTCCTCCCCAGCTAGTCTCTGCTGTGGTGTTCCACAAGTTTCCATCATTGGCTCCATTCTCTTCTCCCTGTTCATGCTCCCCTTAAGCCAAGTCATTGAAAAACACGGCATTTCCTTCCATTGCTACTCAGACGATGCACAACTCTATCTCCCCCTGAAGCCCAAAAATCAATCAAATCTGCTTAACCTTACCCGCTGCCTCGGGGATATAAAGTGTTGGATGGCCCAGAACTTCCTCCAGCTAAACGAGAATAAGTCTGAGGTCATCCTTCTCGGCAGCCATGGAAGCCTTAATGGCTTGTTCCACCAGCATGCGATAGCATGCATCTAGCGCGACCAAACGTGGTCGCTTGAGACGTACGGCCTCGCGGGGCCGGTCCTTCTTCGATCGCCACAAGCGTATGGAGTTGTGTGGGGCTGGTCCCGACATCGCGCGGGGTTCCAAAAATCTTGCACTGTTCGAAAATCCAGCGTGCCAACGGCCTGTCGGCCCGCAGGCGCATTGCGGAAGTACGCAGCGTCTCGAGCGTGTACGTTCGCCTAGCGCTTGGCGTTGCGTGGTACTGATTTTGGATGTAAGCCATGGTCATATTGAATAGCGGTGCTGGCTCGAAGGGCCGAATGGTCTACTCCTGCACCTATTTTGTATTTTTCTATGTTTCTATGTTTCATCTATATCAACATATTGATTGAGATGGTGCAAGGTACGATTAGTAACTTTACAAATAAATATTAAGGCAAGTGTGGTGGTAGATTGCCAAGACGAATAAGAAGCATGACGTTGGGATGTTGATCAGCTGGGAAAGTTGGCAGTGGAATAGCGTATGGCATTTAATTTGTATATTTGTGATTTGCTTTATTTTGGTTGGTCATGCCAGGTCTTTCTCAATGATCAATTCTGCGGAGGACTGTAGAGCAGGGAGATCGAGGAGTTCACGTCATATATCTCTGATTTGGAGTCGCGGGTCGTTAAGATGGTAATGAAGATATTGGCACGGTGTCTTTCACTAGTTACGGCATTAAGTGCAGATGATGGGATGTTATATTACAGTTCACAAGACGTTTGTTAGGCCGCGCCTGCTTGCAGTTCACATGCTGTCCACTGGATGCCCCATCATTCACAAGCTCGACATTGCACAACAGCCAGGAATTATTCTCCAGGAATAGATCAGTTTATTATGGTTCAGGTCTAAAACAGAATTTGAACAGCTAGCTTCGGTTAATAATAAATTAAGTATTTTTTTTTAGATAAAATGTTCTTTTCAACGAACGTACGTGGGTTCCAAATGATACCCAAACGTGGACAGTCCTTGAAGCACAATGAGGTTAACTATCTACACAATCTCAGAGAATCTTACAGTCACACAATAACGATGCTATTTACAGAGATATAGTCAAATCACCAACCAAGATATTTCGGAACCAGCAGTCTACGTCACGCAAAATGCCCAACCAATCCAGCCCAACTTGCCCACGATTGCTCCATAGCCTTCCAACCACTTCTATCCATATACTCGTTGAAATGTCCTTATATATTGAAGCCGTCTCTTCAGCTTCCTCTTGCAGCCAATTCCACCTCACCACAACTGCCTTTGTAAAAAGAGTTGCCTCTCAGTATCTTCTGAATCTATGCACTTTGGCGTCTTCTAGCTTTCGACTCCCCAGGCTTGGAAGACCTTTTCCTTGCCACTGATGATGAAATATACCTCTGTAATGTCTTCCATCAATCTCCTACTATCCGGTGAAAACGTTCCAACCTGTCCATGCTCTCCTTAAATCTCAAACTCTTCCGCCCCGGTAACAGTTTTATGATTCTTACCTGCGGAATTTTGAATTTCATGTATTCCTTCCAATCGCTGGTAGACCACAATCGCTTATTAGAAAATAGGTGCAGGAGTAGGCCATTCGACCCTTCGAGCCTGCACCACCATTCAATATGATCACGGCTGATCATCCAACTCAGTATCCTGTACCTGTCTTCGCTCCATACCCCCTGATCGCTTTAGCCACAAGGGCCACATCTAACTCTCTCTTAAATATAGCCAATGAACTGGCCTTAACTACCTTCTGTGGCAGAGAATTCCACAGACTCACCACTCTCTGTGTGAAAAAAGATCTTCTCCACTCGGTCCTAAAAGACTTCCCCCTTATCCTTAAACTGTGACCCCTTGTCCTGGAGTTCCCAACATCGGGAACAATCTTCCTGCATCTAGCCTGTCCAATCCCTTAAGAATTGTGTAAGCCTCTATGAGATCACCCCTTAATCTTCTAAATTCCAGCGAGTACAAGCCGAGTCTATCCAGTCTTTCTTCGTATGGAAGTCGTGCCATCCCAGGAATCAGTCTGGTAAACCTTCTCTGTACTCCCTCTTGGCAAGAATGTCTTTCCTCAGATTAGGAGACCAAAACTGTACGCAATACTCCAGCTGTGGCCTAACCAAGACCCTGTACAACTGCAGTAGAACCTCCCTGCTCCTATACTCAAATCCTTTTGCTATGAATGCTAACATACCGTTCGTTTTCTATTGTAATCCATGTCTGAAACATGGTTTGTATAGTTCGGGGGACCACCTGGAATAACAATTCACGTAGTAACGCCCCTTTAACCGACCGAGTAATTCACCGCTACCAAGTACCCAAAGTCAACGCCAATGTGTCTCTGGACAATTTATATGCCTTCGTGTACTCTCTGTAAGCAGCAGACCCTGATGCGCTGTTCATCATCAGCGGTGACATCAATCAATCGTACTTCAGGAATGCACTGGAAACTAAAAGCAGCTTATCCCCTGCCTCACAATGGGCGCCAGCATTCTGAGCGACACCACCATCTAGTATGTCCACGGTTCCAGTACAACAACCAAGCTCTTAAAGCCAGGAAGACCAATGGTCTGATTCTGGACTTCGGAGAAGGAAGGATGAGGTCCCACAAACCTGTCTAGATCAACTGGACGATGGTGGAGAAAGGCAAAACTGCAAATTCCTGTGCATGGAAGTCTCTGAAGATCTTTCCTGGACCCAGAACATTGATGCAATTATGACACCTCTACTCCCTGAAAAGAATGCGGACATCCGGTGTGTCGTTGAGTATTATTTTGAACTTCCACAGGTGTACAGCAGAGAGCACGTTGTCTGGTTGCACCACCAACGGGTCGGCAACCTGAATGCCAGGAACGAAAGAGACTGCAAGATGTGATTACCACTACCCAATCAATCACGGGTACTGACTTGCCCACCATCGAGCGATCGACAACAGTCGCTGCCTCAAACATTGCAACTGTGTCGAGGATGCTATGGGGATGCAGGGTAATTTGCACAGGTTGGGTGTGTGGGCAGATGCATGGCAGATGCAATGGAATGTGGATAAACGTGAGGGTATCTACTGGTGGCAAGAACGGGAAGGCTGATTATTATCTGAATGGTGTCAAGTTACGAAAAGGGGAAGTACAACGGGACCTGGGTGTCCTTGTTCATCAGTCTGGTCACCATTGGAGCTGGGGGGGGGGGGGGGGGGGGGAAGAGTGCGCTCCTCCACCGGAAGCTCACAAAGACCCTCAGGTAAGATTGAGTTGTTAGCTTCAGTACTAGCCTTTGCTTACAGAAACAATGATGGGAGACCAGAATGAAGGCATCGAAGTCTGCCTCCCAGGGCCATGGGACTTCGGATGGGAGTCAGCGCCCACTATTCCCGGAGCTGCCCGCAACGCCGGCAGCGCCCACTCTGTGGGCCGAGATAACAACGTGGAAACCGGGGAGCCCCAGATGAGTCAGGACCCGATTCTCCACCACAGCTGGCCGTGGAGCAGGAGAGTGGTAGGAGCACCAGGCAGAAGCAGGGTAGGCAAGACCCTGACTCCCTACCACTGTCACCTAAGCATAGGGACGTGTTATTCGCCTGGCGGCACGTTCTCTCTCCCCAACTATGCAGGTCACGAGAGAGAGGACCAGGGGGAGAATCGCACAGCAGTCGGTGAAGCCCCGTTGTGGGAGCCAGGGTCGACTTTCCACCGGAGCGGCCGCCAGGTCACGGACCGGTGAAGGATTGAGGCCTGGGTCTGCAAGCCCGCATGTGCGGCCGGCACAGACTCACTGACGGGGGAGCCTGCCAGATTGCAGGCCGGTGTAGTCTCATCTCGGTCACCGCACCCTCCTTTAGCGGCAGGACGTGACCGAGCGTCGGGACAGGCGGCAAGCCCGCGCGGACGTCGGGGCACCACGCTTCGGCGGCCGGGACCGACTCATCACCGCTCATGTATTATCCGACTAGCGGGCCGCCTCCGTCCGGAAGACGGCGGACCAGCGGCAGGTCCGCGCGGGAGTCGCTTAGCCACGCAGAAGCGGCAGGCAGTGACATCCTTGTTATCACCTCGACGAGGTGCGGGGCGATGACAGAAGCCTCAGGGATTCCCCAGAACCTGAGGAAGTCGAGTTGTCATCCACAGATGCGGTGGCGGTCGAATGGCTCGGATGGAGCGTATCCCAGAGCAAAATCTCTGCACCTGGACCAGATGTCCTCCAGTCCAGGATACATGCGGCTGAGCCACCCAGCATGTCCACGTCATCAGTGGGGATGCCACGGATCAGCAGCTGGCGGACACGTAAGACGGGCTGGAGCAGGAACCTACAGTACCTGAGAAAACCCAGGGGGAACTGCTGAATGTGGTTTCCAAGTTCACCCAGCCGAAGCACTCAGCCCAAACCAGGGGCCCAGCTTAGACTACCTCACCACACACCAGCTGCAGGAACATGTCTTTACCGAGGCGATCAACATATACCAGGCCCAAACAACTACATATCGTTGAATGTACCGACAGTCAACATGCCCATCATGGAAATGACGGCAGAACAGGAGGATGCTCTTGCAATGTTAGTCATGAAATTTACACTTCCCGGAGTATCGCCATTAAACAGACTCCAAATCCCATATTTGCGGGGTTGTATTAGGCATCTGCGACACCACCACTGAAACAGCTGTTCAGTGAGGACCTGCCCAAACAGGTCTAGGACCTGGATTAGGAGGCGAAGGCAGACGGGTTGATGAACCCACCTCCCTCCAGCAGGCCGGCAGTGCGCAGACAAACACCATATGCAAGACTTCGGGGGCCACCCAGTAAGGACCTACACGCTGGCGGCACCTCAACACAATTCAACGGAACACCAGGAACCAGAACCCGCCGGTAACCAGGGAGGTAAGGGGGTCTGGTTCTCTTGGCAGTGCTGCATGTTTAACCTCACAAGTAGGAGAGCGGTTATATACATTCTGGAATGTAAGGGAGCAGATTGTCACTATCCCAGGGAACAAAGCTATAGACATAATAGAGGCATGTAACAGCTTTGCTTGCGCCAGGAAACCGACTATTAGACATACTGCTAAAATAATTGCTAAACTTGTAGCTACATTCTAGCTACATAATTGGGACGTTACACTATCTAAGCTTACAAAGAGCAAAATCTCGGCATTAAAAGCGAATGCTGGAAATTTTTACGGGCCTATGCACCCGCCTATCAAGGCATAAATTGAGCAACAATAGTGGATTAGCTATGTTTGTGATTGTTAAATCCCATCATTACATCAAACCCATTAGTCGTGTTACAAACCGACGCAAGCACCAAGCGCTGGGGAGCTACCGACACCATTTCCAGTTGGAGTGGTAGATGGGATTTGCACGAGTCTACTTTACTTCAATCACAAGGCATAAACTGTTTAGAAATGCTGGCAACATGTCACGGGCTATGGGCTTAATGCACTAATCTGCAGCATACGCATGTCTGTCCACTGAGGTGGCGTATTTAAACCTTATGGGTGGTATCAAGTCAATATCTTGTGATGAATTGGAAAAAATAATTTGGCTCTAGTGGATTGATAGAAATATTTGGATATCAGCTACATACTTTTAGGTTAAGCTCAATACAGTGGCGGACACTATGTCACAAGTATTTAATAACGACATCAAGTGGATGTTGAACCTCCAAATATTTGCTAAAACTATAGCCTAATATGGAACACCAGATATTGACCTCCTTGCGTCCAGGTTGAACCATTGGATACCAACATATGTCTCTTGAGAACCAGATCCTGGGGCAGTGGTGATGGACGCGTTCTCGCTACATTGGGGGGGAAATGGATTTCTATGCTTTCCCCCATTCTGCTTCATCAGATAGGTGTTGCAGAAAACGCAACCAGATTTGCAACAGAAAGGACCATGGATATCATACAGCAGTGTGCAGAGAGAGTCCACTAGGAAGCAGTACCTCACCCACATAAGGATATGTGAGGTTACCATAGTCTGACCTAGACCACCTATTACAATCTCCAATGTGCTGGAATCCTCACGGGCCTGCATTATGATGAGTCCCCCAGTTACAATGCCATATACAGTGCCAGGAGGGCACTGTCATCCTATCTCAATATTGGAGTGGGATCTCAGCAGCTGGTATCCACACTGGAGGGTATGTTCTATCCCTCCCTGACCTCGATATATTACCAGAGATATAGGGGTGGTGTTGACCCCACTCAGGAGCTGGTCGCCTTTGGCGGATTTACCACTGGACTTATTCACCTTCAAAGTGGTGATGGTAATGGCACTGAAGACAGCACAACGGGTCCAAACTCTACAGGAATTGCCTGGATAGAATGGTTTTGACCCACAATAAAGTCATTGCATTATAGAAGAGTTGCTTAAACTACACAGACCTGCGACTATACGTCTGAAAATGGGCATCAGGAGATGGCTCAAGGTGGTATTCGGTGCAGCAGGTAAGACACTAACATTTTAAAATGTCATTTTACCAGGGCTGCATCCACATCAGCGGCGAGGACCATGGAGGTGTTCATGGATTATGTCCTCGCAATAACGGGCTGGGCCAGTGAAGCTACATTTCAGCGGTTTTATAACAAACCTGTAGCCGCTCCCACAACATTGGCGGATTCAGTTTTAAGTGCTGTTCCCTAAACATTTGTCCCTGAGTTCAGGGGTTTTATTGTTGTATTAACAAATGTTATTATTTTTCAGTTTGTTCAAGTCTGAAATACGTTAACATACTTCCTCCATCAGTATTACGGTATTGTGTGAGCATGGACGTGGTCCAAGGCATGGAATCACAGAGCTTTGAAATCTTCACAAAGTCACTCACATGACACCGAAGTGAAATAGTAAGATTAAATGAGAACTTACTAGTTTGAAGTTTGATCTTTATTTTATGAGGAGTTGCGAAGAGGGATTTCGTGCCCTCCACTCCCAACCCTCTATCATAAGGTCAACTGGTATATTCGAGTTATTTAATCTTACTATCTTCAGTCATTGTTGTTATCTGTGATTCCGCACTGCTGCTTTGAAGAATGTTGCGCATGCATGCCTGGCGGGGTATTCACAAAATCCCTCATCGCAACTCCTCATAAAATAAAGATCAAACTTCAATCTGGTAAGTTCTCGTTTAATCTTACTATTTTATACATCTGTACCTCAGACAACGTTCAATGTCCATAATAGACACATACAAAATACAAAATAGGCCAATCGGCCCTTCGAGCCAGCACCGCCATTCATTGTGATCATAGCTGATCGTCCCCTATCAATAACCCGTGCCTGCCTTCTCCCCATATCCCTTGACCACACTAGCCCCTGGAGCACTATCTAACTCCCTCTTGAATCCATCCATTGACTTGGCCTCCACTGCCCTCTGTGGCAGGGAATTCCATAAATTCACAACAATCTGGGTGAAAGCGTTTTTTCTCACCTCAGTCTTAAATGACCTCCCTTTATTCTAAGACTGTGGCCCCCTGGATTCAGTCTCGCCCCAACATTGGGAACATTTTTCCTGCATCTAGCTTGTCCAGTCCTTTTATAATTATATATGTTTCTATAAGATCCCCTTCATCCTTCTAAACTCCAGTGAATACAAGCCTAGTCTTTACAATTTTTCCCCATATGACAGTCCCGCCATCCCAAGGATCAATCCCGTAAACCTACGCTGTACTGCCTCGATCATAAGGATGTCCTTCCTCAAATTAGGAGACCTGTACACAATACTGTACACAATAATCCAGATGTGGTCTCACCAGAGCCCTATACAACTGCAGAAGAATCACTTTAATCCTGTACTGAAATCTTGTTATGAAGACCAACATTCCATTAGCTTTCTTCACTGCTTCCTGTACCTGCGCGCCAACTTTCAGTGACCGGTGTACAAGGACGCCCAGGTCTCGCTGCACCTCCCCATTGCCTAACTTAACCACGTTGAGATAATAATCTGCCCCCTTGTTTTTGCCCAACGTGGATAACCTCACATTTATCTATAGTATACTGCATCTGCCACGCATTTGCCCACCCACTCTACCTGTCCAGGTCACCCTGCAACCTCCTAACATCCTCTTCATAGTCCACACTGCCACCCAGCTTTGTGTCATCCGCAAACTTGCTCGTGTTGCACCTAATTCCCTCTTCTAAATCATTAATATATATGGTAACCAGTTGCGGCCCCAACACCGTGTCTAGCGGCACTCCACTCGCCACTGCCTGCCATTCTGAAAAGGACCCGTTCACTCCTACTCTTTGCTTCCGGTCTGCCAACCAATTTTCTACCCATGTGAGCACCCTACCCCCAATACCATGTGCTCTAATTTTAATCACCAGTCTCCTGTGCGGGACCTTATCAAAGTCTTTTCTGAAAGTCTAGATACACTACATGCACTGCCACCCCTTCATATTGATGGGGCAGAGGAGTTTGAATAGTGACAAAGCCCATGGAGGGACCGTTCATGTGTAACGTAACGGAGGAAATGGACCAATTCCTAATTCTTGTGATACGTGCTTACAAACATCTCTACCTGTTGCCGGATAGGTGTTGGGGAAAGAAAAAAAAACTGACCGGGATTTGCCAAGTCTTAGATTTTGTTGGGTGTTTGGATAATTTTATTCAGCGTGAAGTGCAGATGAAGACTATGATTGGTCTTGGCTCTGTAATGGACTGGGCTATTTACAACCCTCTGCAATATCTCGCGGTCTTGGCAGTGCCGTTTCCAAAACGAGCTACGATGCAACGTGACAATAAGCTTCTTACCGTACTTTTGCAAGAGCAACAGGAGACATGACAAATGTCTTTTTATTTTCATTTGTGTGCGTTCTTGGGTATTGAATCAATGCGATTGCACCACGTTAGTGGCAATATTGAAAGGAAACTGAAGGAAATGCTTTACACTCCGACGGTGGTGGGCATATGGAACAAGCGGTCTGAGGAGTTAATTGAGAAGTGTTTTGCAGCAAGAGTGTTAGGAAATATCGGTGACAATTCGCAGAAGTGAGAAATAGATAGGTAGTTGTTGAGCAATAAATGTTGAGCAGGAACTGATTCTGGAATATTGTTCAGGTGCGCCGACGTGCAACTGATTTGCTGACGTACTTTGAAAAATGATGCCCCACTGCATGTGTTTCGTCAACATCGGTTGATGAGATCTTCAACATCTGAAATTACACAATTTCTCTTTCTTCGCCGATGTCTTCTGTCATCTGAGTAAATCATGTCTTCCTTTTGTATTTCAAATGCCGTTGAATTACTACGGTCCGCTGTACATTATCAGCATGTTTATTGTGTTGTTACACCCGTCCCCCACACTTCACCTTCTCTTCGCATGTTTCCAGCAATCCATTGGTGGTTAACAGCCATTCATATAACCATATAACCATATAACAATTACAGCACAGAAACAGGCCATCTCGGCCCTTCTAGTCCGTGCCGAACACGTACTCTCACCTAGTCCCATCTACCTACACGAAGACCAGAACCCTCCATTCCTTTCCCATCCATATACCTATCCAATTAATTTTTAATGATAAAATCGAACCTGCCTCCACCACTTTCTCTGGAAGCTCATTCCACACAGCTACCACTCTCTGAGTAAAGAAGTTCCCCCTCGTGTTACCCCTAAACTTTTGTCCCTTAATTCTCAAATCATGTCTTCTTGTTTGAATCTTCCCTACCCTCAATGGAAACAGCTTATCCACGTCAACTCTGTCTATCCCTCTTATCATTTTAAATACCTCTATCAAGTCCCCCCTTAACCTTCTGCGCTCCAAAGAATAAAAACCTATCTTGTTCAGTCTTTCTCTGTAACTTAGGTGCTGAAACCCAGGCTACATTCTAGCAAATCTCCTCTGTAGTCTCTCTATTTTGTTGACATCTTTCCTATAATTTGGCGACCTTTGGCGATCTTTGGCGATCATCACCTTCGATCATCACCTTCGCCTTTACATCACCACCGCCCGTGTCTCGTCTAAAATTTTAGTCAGCGTCTAGTATGAACATGAGCGCTCTGATCAAAGTTATTTCTTATCTCACAGGTCATTGGGTCAGGTTAGTTCTATTATTATCACATGTAGCGAGCTGCAGGGGAAAGTGTTGTTTACATGCTACTCACTTGGTTCAAATATCCCAGACACAAAGCAATCTATGTAAAGCCAAGTGCAATAGATCGGGTAAATTGGAAGATACAGAATTTAGAATATCGTTCATGATACAGAATATAATGCTGAATGTGGTTCTTTGTTTCCACCAAACCCCGATTTGTCCGGCTATTTGGAACAATGAACAATGAACAATCGGTGCTCAAGCCACATTGCATAATTCCGGTCTACCGTTCTCCTCTGTGTTGCACCTTTGCATTTGGAGGACTAGAGATTTGTGCAAACATAAAATTCATATTCAAATGTGCCGGGGTGCAGAGCTAGAAATGTTAATGATGCAATGTTTCTATTAACTATGAGTCTGCTTTGTGAAGGCGTAAACAATTAAGTTGCAAGGGGATTTAAGATTTAGGCTTCATGTTTAGGTATATTAATGGGGACAGAGAGGGAGATACAAAATGCAGGACATAGTTCCAGAATGAAAGCGCATATGTTCCATGGACATATATCCACCAAGGTGGAGGGATGTTTCGAACTCTTGTTACTCTGATAATGGAAGAGAACAAATTATTCTTATGTGTAGTAGTGCGCTTTAGACCACGTACTTTCTACTGGACGGGAGGAGGGGTGGAAAGGAATAATCGTGTTGGGACACGGCTTTTATTACGTGGTAGAGATGGAGTCAATTGTGCGAGGTCTGGTCTGTGTGATGGACTGTGCCACATCTAAAATATATCTACAACTTCTAGCCGTCTTTGGCAGAACAATGACCAAACTCTTGGCACCTTACGGAGATCATATCGGGCATTATGTTGCTGCTCGGGGTCGTTTGGCTTGTATGCATCTGATCTGGCCTTCACCTGTGAAGGTCCATGTTTTCTGTTTGGGGAACACTCGGATTGACGTCGTCGGCACACAGTCGCCCACTCACTTGCTGACAAAGGCAATCACAGCAAGTGTGTACACATTCAGGTTAACTGCAGAATCCCTGAATATGGACCACTCCACTGACAGAGCAATCGCGTGAGATAGCATGCGTGTCCGTTGACCAGATGCTCACAACTCTCGCCATCGGATCCTTCTGATTCAATCGTTGTTCTTAGGCAAGGAGCAGAAGCACAGCTGGGTGTTCAGATTTCCCAAAATATGATCGAGAGACAGAGTAATAGGGAACATTCCCTACGGGATTGCGGAGGCGAGCCTGGGAGTGAGAGCAAGGAGAATGTACTGAAGGGACGCAGTGGGACAGGCCAATGCTCGGTGATGTTACTTGCTCCAGTTTGGCCATTTTATTATTCATTTAGCTGGGTTGGTGGGTGCGTGTTGACGTGTCTTTCTTCTCACGCACGGTAGGACTTATAACCTAGAGACCGTCAGGAGCACACATTAAGCTGGGAACACCAGCAGACAGAAACGGGAAAACACAGAGTGGGACATAAATACTCACAGAGACAAGTAGAAACATTCTCGAATAGACGCAGGACCCTCCCCTAATTCTACGTAGTTTTGCTTCTCCTGATTTCCCATTTGCAGGCGCACCCCTATTTCCAAGGTGGACCAAATGCTGGAGAAACTCAGCGGATGAGGCAGCATCTATGGAGCGAAGGAATAGGCGACGTTTCGGGTCGAGACCCTTCTCCAGACTGATGTGGGGGGCGGGGGGGGGGGGGGGGGGGGGGGGGGGGGGGGGGGGCGAAGAAAGCAGGAGGCGAGGACAGTTGGCTGTTGGAGAGCTGGGAAGGGGAGAAGAAGGAGTGAGAAAGCAAGGACTACCTGAAATTAGAGGTCAATGTTCATACCGCTTCGGTGTAAACTGCCCAAACGTAATATGAGGTGCTGCTCCTCAAATTTGCGGTGGGACTCACTCTGGCCATGGAGGAGGCCCAGGACAGAAAGTTCGGATTCGGAATGGGAGGGGGAGTTGAAGTGCTGTTTCCCAAATGCCAGTCAATGACTAATGAGGTGCCGGACGACTCCGTGCTGCGACCCCAGTTAGTTACAATATATATTAACGATTTAGACGAAGGAATAAATGTAATATCTCCATGTATGCAGTTGACACAAAGCTGGGTGGCTGTGTGAGCTGCGCAGATAATACTGTGAGGCTGCAGCATGACTTGGCTAGGTTAGGTGAGTGGGGAGATGCGTGGCAGATGCCGTATAATGTGGAAGAACGCGAGGTTATCCACTTTGGTGGCAGGAACAAGAAGGGAGATTATTATCTGAATTGTGGAGGAGCAATGAAGTCCTACTGCAGTTGCACAGGACCATGGCGAGACCGCACCTGGCATATTGTGTGCAGCTTTGGTCTCCTAATTTGATGAAGGGTATTATTGTTATTGAGGTAGTGCAGCGTAGGTTCACCAGTTTAATTCCGGCAAGGCGGGACTGACATGTGATGAAAGAATGGATAGACTGGGCTTGGATTCACTGAAATTTAGAACGATGAGAGGGGATCTTGCAGAAACGTGTAAAATTCTTTTGGAATTGGACAGTCTAGATGCAAGAAAAATGTTCCAAATATAGGGGTAGTCCAGATCCAGCGGCAACAGTTTAAGAATCAGGGGTAGGACATTTAGGACTGAGATGTTTTAATCCAGAGAGTTGTGAATCTGTGTAGTTCTCTGCCACAGAAGGCAGTGGAGGCCAATTCACTGGATGTTTTCAAGCGAGAGTTAGATTTAGCTTCTAAGGCTAATGGAATCAAGAAAGCAGGAACGGAATACTGATTTCGGATGATCAGCCATGATAACATTGACTGGTGGTGCCTGGTCGAAGGGCCGAATGCTCTCCTCCAGCACCTATTTTGTATTTTTCTATGTTTCTATATTTCATTGATATCAACGTATTGATTGAGATGGTGCAAGGTATGATTAGTAAATTTGCAAATAAGTACAAAGGCAAGTGTGGTGGTAGATTGCAAAGACGGATATGAAGAATGACGTTGGGATTTTGATCAAATGGGAAAGTTGGCGGTGGAATAGCGTATGGCATTTAATGTGTTTATTTGTGATTTGCTTTATTTTGGTTGGTCGTGACAGCTCTTTCTCAATGATATGTTCGACCCTGCGGAGGACTGTAGAGCAGGGAGATCGAGGAGTTCACGTCATATATCTCTGATTTGGTGTCGCGGGTCGTTAAGATGGTAATGAAGATGGCACGGTGTCTTTCACTAGTTACGGCATTAAGTGCAGATGATGGGATGTTATTTTACAGTTCACAAGACGTTTGTTAGGGCGCGCTTGCTTGCAGTTCACATGCTGTCCACTGGATGTCCCCATCATTCACAAGCTCGACATTGCACAACACACAGGAATTATTCTCCAGGAATAGATCAGTGTATCATGGTTCAGGTCTAAAACAGAACTTTGAACAGCTAGCTTTGGTTAACAATAAATTAAGTAATTTTTTTTTAGATAAAATGTTCTTTTCAACGAACGAACGTGGGTTCCAAATGATACCCAAACGTGGACAGTCCTTGAAGCACAATGAGGTTAACTATCTACACAATCTCAGAGAATCTTACAGTCATACAATAACGATGCTATTTACAGAGATATAGTCAAATCACCAACCAAGATATTTCGGAACCAGCAGTCTACGTCACGCAAAATGCCCAACCAATCTAGCCCAACTTGCCCACAATTGCTCCATAGCCTTCCAACCACTTCTATCCATATACTCGTTGAAATGTCCTTATATATTGAAGCCGTCTCTTCAGCTTCCTCTTGCAGCCAATTGCACCTCACCACAACTGCCTTTGTAAAACGAGTTGCCTCTCAGTATCTTCTGAATCTATGCACTTTGGCGTCTTCTAGCTTTCGACTCCCCAGGCTTGGAAAAACGACAGTAACCGTCTACATTTTCCTTGCCCCTGATGATGAAATCTACCTCTGTTATGTCACCCATCAATCTCCTACTGTCCGATGAAAACGTTCCAACTTTTCCCTACTCTCCTTAAATCTCAATCTCTTGTCAGGTCTCGCGTTTGAACTAGTTTCTGTTTCTTATTGGTTTTTAGTATTAAAGTTTGCATTCTTGTTTTATTTTGGTGTCTCACATCTCCTCTTGCTTCAGGTCCCATTTCCTGGCATGTCGTTTACCCTCATGTGATTGTTGGCCCCGCCCTGATGTGTTTCACCTGTGTCTCGTTATTCCGTGTTAGACTGTATTTAAGCCATATAACCATATAACCATATAACAATTACAGCACGGAAACAGGCCCTCTCGGCCCTTCCAGTCCGTGCCGACCATTTGTTTTCCCCTAGTCCCATCTACCTGCACTCAGACCATACCCCTCCATTCCCTTCACGTCCATATACCTATCCACTTTACTTTTAAATGTTAAAATCGATCCTGCCTCCACCACTTCTGCTGGAAGCTGATTCCACACAGCCACCACCCTCTGAGTAAAGAAGTTCCCCCTCACGTTACCCCGAAACCTATGTCTCCTTAATGCTCATGTCATGCCCTCTTGTTTGAATCTTCCCTACCCTCAATGGGAAAAACGTATCCACGTCAACTCTGTCTATCCCTTTCATCATTTTAAAGACCTCAATCAAGTCCCCCCTTAACCTTCTGCGCTCCAAAGAATAAAGACCTAACTTGTTCAACCTTTCTCTGTAACATAGTTGCTGGAACCCTGGCAACATTCTAGTAAATCTCCTCTGTACTCTCTCTATTTTGTTGACATCCTTCCTATAACTAGGCGACCAAAATTGTACACCATACTCCAGAATTGGTCTTACCAATGCCTTGTACAATTTTAACATTACTTCCCTACTCCTATATTCAATGCTCTGATTTATAAAGGCCAGCACACCAAAGGCTTTCTTTACCACCCTATCTACATGCGATTCCACCTTCAGGGAGCTATGCACAGTTATTCCTAGATCCCTCTGTTCCACAGCATTCCTCAATTCCCTACCATTTACCATGTACGTCCTATTTTGATTTTTACTGCCACAAAGCCCTTTGTGTTTTAGTTCTCATTGCCAGATCGCTGAGTATGCTACTTGGTATCACCTCGTTCCAGCTCTAGAAATCTTGTGACCTTGTGTTCTCGACCATTGCCTGTTTTTCGACCACTGTTTTTGCCTGCTCCTAGATTATACTGTTGCCTCTGTTTTTGCTTATCTTTGTAGCGACTTGGACCGATTAAACTCTGAAAACGGATCTGCCCTGTGTCTGAGCCTGCATTTGTGTTCTCCTCCTTGTTTAGTTCTGATAACTCTTCCGCCCCGTAACAGTTTTATGATTCTTACCTGCGCCATTTGAATTTCTTGTATTCCTTCCAATCGCTGGAAGACCAGAATTGCTTATTGTAATCCAAGTTTGGTCTCAAATATGATTTGTATAGTTCGGGGACCACATGGAATAGAAGTTCACTTAGTAACACCCCATTAACCGACCGGGTAATTCACTTCGACCATGGTGTCGGTGGTCTACATAGCACCCAAAGTCAACGCCAATGTGGCACTGGACAATTTATACTCCATCATGTACTCTCTGTAAGCACCAGTCCCTGATGCCCTGCTCATCGTCTGCGGTGACATCAATCAATCGTACTTCAGGAATGCACTGGGAACAAAAATCAGCTTATCCCCTGCCTCACAATGGGCGTCAACATTCTGGGAAACATCTCCATCTGGTATGTCCACAGTTCCAGCACAACTACCATGCTCTCAAAACCAGGAAGACCAATGGTCTGATTCTGGACCGGAGAAGGAAGGGTGAGGTCCCACAAACGTATTTAGATCGACTGCACGATGGTGGAGAAAGTTAAAAGCTGCAAATTCCTGTCCGTGGAAGATTTTGAAGATCTTTCCTGGACCCAGAGCAGTGATGTAATTATAACACCTCTACTCCTGAAAAGATTGCCGACATTCGGAATGTCGTCGATAATTCTCTTGAACTTCCACATGTGTACAGTAGCGAGCGTGTTGTCTGGTTGCACCACGACCTGGGTCGGCAACCTGAATGCCAGGAGCGAAGGAGACTGCAACATGTGATTACCACTACCCACTCCATCACGGGTACTGACGGCCCCACCATCGAGGGATCTACAGCATTCGCTGCCTCAAACATTGCATCAATCGTCGACAGAGTGTAATTCCGCGTCCGGAATTCATTCATATCAACCCCATCCCAATTATTTTGTACACGGCAAACGAGCGGGTAACTGATAAAAACGGCTCAGAGACCGAATCCGCACAAAAGCTGAGTTGTTGAGGTCTCCGTTGTGGATTGTGTTGAGCAGAACTTCCTTCAAGGCTGCTCATTCTCGCCCATTGTAATTCATACTGAATCAGTTTGGTGTCCGGTAACTTTACCTGGTGGGATATAACATTGTTACTGAACCTGCTAGTCATTGATGCCGAACATTTACTTTTCATCACTGGGTCCGTTGCCCTGTGGACGTACACTCCAAGTGCGCAGCTTAGTGTGTTTAGGAGAAACCGCATGTAAACGGGGTCTTTGGCCCAACGAGTCCCCGCCGACCAGCGAACGCCGCATATTCTCACTATCCTACACTAGGCACAAACTGTACGTCTTTGGAGTGTGGTGGGAAACGGCAGCACCCGGAGATAACGCCAGGCGGTGGGCGCCTGGGAGAATGTACGAACTCCGTACCGACAGTGCCCATAGTCAGGATCGAACCTGGGTCTCTGGCGCTGTGAGGCAGCAACTCTATCGCTGCGCCGCCGTGCTACCCCGCTGTTCAAACGTGATTAAGTTGCTGCCTCTCCCACCGTCTTCGGCATCGAGTTCCATTCTACCGGTGGAAAATTGTCCTATTTCAATGAATCATCCGCATATTTTGTCTTCCTTCCGACGAACGGTATTTCCCCCCCACACACGATACAGAATATCTGAGATGTAAATACTGTATGCAGCGCAGAATGTACTTCGAGTCGGTGGGGAAGTTACAGAATCTGATACCTTGTCCACCGGCACATTTTGAGTGTACTGACGTGATACAGACACAACGTATACAAGGGCACACAAAATGCTGGAGAAACTCAGCGGGTGCAGCAGCATCTAAGGAGCGAAGGAGATAGGCGACGTTTCGGGTCGAGACCCTTCTTCAGACACAGTGACACCGCTGATATAGCTGCTGCCTCACAGCGCACGGGACCGGGCATTTATCCTGACCCCGGGTGCTGTCTGTGGGGAGTTTGTACATTAGTTCTGTGACCGCGCGGGTTTCTTCCGGGTGTTGTGGTTTCCTCCCACATCCCAGAAATATGCGAGATGGCAGATTATTTGGACTCTGTGAAATTAGTTCGATTGTCCAGTGAGTGAGTGAATGCGAACGTGATTAACATGTTGCAGCGTAACCGGATGAACATTGATCGTCCCTGTGGAATCTGTGGGCCTGTGTCCAAGCTGTATCTGTAAACTAAACTAAAGTAATAACAGACAATGCAATAACACAATGTCAGTATCACAGGGTGTGCTCACGGGGACAGGTTACGGAGGGATCCATCACACAGGGAACGAACGCATCAGGCACCTTTATAAAGTCCGATCATTCAAATGAGACATAAATACACAGGAGAATCTTGGTGTCTCTCCGATTCTCGAATAACTGCTGACTGATTAGTAACAAACTCCAAACAAGAGAAAACGTGAGTATTTACGAAGTAATTCCGAAATCTGCTCACAGTGAATCTCCTCCTCACAATGATGGAAAGCAAAGTCTTGTCGCTCCCCTGCTCTCCATTCTTCTCCCGATGTCAAAGACCCCGGCGGGCAATGGTAAGTCCCGCGGCCATTCAGGCCGCGCCGGGCGATGCAAGGCCGCGCCCCGGGTCTTGATGTTGGAACCCCCGGCGGGGGCTAGCAAGTCCCGCGGCCATTCAGGCCGCGCCGGGCGATGCAAGGCTGCGCCCCAGGTCATTTTCAACCCCGCAATTCGGGCGGGAGAAGTTGCCGTTGCGGGAGCTCGGAAAAGCGGTCTCCCACCAGGGACCCGTGAGCTCCCGATGACGCCGTACACCGGGCCTGCGGCTGGAGCCTCTGAAGCTCCAAAGAGGGGCCGCAGCCGCCGCCACCACAGCTCTCCCCGCTCCGAAGCCGGCCAGCTGCCCTATAGGTCCGCAGACTCCGCGACTGGAGCCCGCAGGATCTTCCGGTTGGAGCCCGCTCCACGGTGCTAGACCCCAACGACAACAGAAACCCGACAGGTCGGGTGCCCCGTAATGGGAAGAAATTTAACAGTTTCCCCCACCCCCGCCCCCCACACATACACAGATAAAAACATACATTTTTAAAACACTACAACGGGACAAAAATAAAGACGGACGGGCTGTAGTCACACACATTAACTGACACACACACAACATATATATGACAGTAACACCCTCTTGAATCTACTCACGCGGCTGAGCGGGGCTTCCGGAGTGAAAGGACCTTCAAGTCAAGCGTGCAGGACCAACAGTCCAATCCATTCCATTTCAA
Source organism: Okamejei kenojei (assembly GCA_035221665.1). Classification (NCBI taxonomy): domain Eukaryota; kingdom Metazoa; phylum Chordata; class Chondrichthyes; order Rajiformes; family Rajidae; genus Okamejei; species Okamejei kenojei. The sequence continues at coordinate 4,299,002 of CM069140.1, read as the reverse complement.
ATCAAGCACAGAGAGCCCAGGGCCAACGGTCCAATCCATTCAATTTCATATTGCGGGCTAAAAAATCAGTTATTTCAAGCAAATTGCGGGCTAAGAAATCATTTATTGCAAGCACGTTGCGGCCTAACACGTCATTTATTGCAAGCAGATCTCAGTCTCACAGTACACTTGACACACGGCGTAGAATGATAGTGGTGGTCTCTCACTCACGACCTTCCAGATTGACTGACGGACGTCCGGCTTCCGGGGTTTGATGCTCCTGGCCTCCTCAGAATGGGCGTTACGTATATCATGGCGAGTGACACGCGAGAAAACTAATCAGTTGATCTCACAGTTTTGAATAATATTCATAAGTTTATATTAAGACCAAAGTTGGACCCTTGAAGACCGAAAAAGATTAATTTATTATGGGTTGAACAGATACTTTGGATCCGTCTTCACGAAGGAGGACACACACAATCTTCCTTAAATAGTAGTGCCAAAAGGATCTGGGGTGACGGAGGAACTGAAGGAAATCCACATTAGGCAGGAAATGGTGTTGGATCGACTAATGGGACTGAAGGCAGATAAATCCCCAGGGCCTGATGGTCTGCATCCCAGGGTACTTAAGGAAGTGGCTCTAGAAATCGTGGATGCATTGGTGATAATTTTCCAATATTCTATAGATTCAGGGTCAGTTCCTGTGAATTGGAGGGTAGCTAATGTTATCCCACTTTTTAAGAAAGGCGAGAAAGAGAAAACAGGGAATTATAGACCAATTAGCCTTACATCAATGGTTGCTGGAGTCAATTATAAAAGGTGATATACCCGCACATTTGGGTAGCAGTAATAGGATCGGTCCGAGCCAGCATGGATTTACGAAGGGAAAATCATGCTTGACTAATCTTCTGGAATTTTTTGAAGATGTAACTAGGAAAATGGGCAAGGGAGAGCCAGTGGATGTAGCGCACCTGGACTTTTAGAAAGCATTTGATGAGGTCCCACATAGGAGATTAGTAGGCAAAATGAGGCCACATGGTATTGGGGGTGGAGTGCTGACATTGATGGAAACTTGTTTGGCAGACAGTGGGGATTAACTGGTCCGTTTCAGAATGGCAGGCAGTGACTAGTGGGGTACCGCAAGTCTCAGTGCTGGTACTTCAGCTATTTACAATATACAGTGATTTGGATAAAGGGATTCAAAGTAACATTAGCAAAGCTAGGTGGCATTGTGAACTGTGAGGAGGATGCAATGAGAATGTGGGGTGACTTGGACTGGTTGGGGGGGGGGGGGGGGGGGGGGGGGGGGGGGGGGTGGGTGGATGCATGGCAGATGACGTTTAATGTGGAGAAACGTGAGGTTATCCACTTTGGTAGCAAAAAACAGGAAGGCAGATTACTATCTAAATGGCATCGTTGGGAAAAGGGAAAGTACAGCGGGATCTGGGGCTCCTTGTTCATTACTCTCATAGAGTAAGCATGCAGGTACAGCAGGCAGTGAAGAAAGCGAATGCTATGTTGGCCTTTATAACATGAGGAGTCGAGAATATGAGCAAAGAGCTCCTTTGGCAGTTGTACAGAGTCCTAGTGCGACCACACCTGGGGAATTTTGTGCAGGTTTGGTCCCCTAATTTCAGGTGTGATAGAATTGGAGGGACCAGAGGGGGAGGTGTTGCATTGCTTGTCAGAGAAGATATTACAGCAGTGCTTTGGCAGGATAGATTAGAGGGCCCGTCTAGGGAGGCTATTTGGGTGGAACTGAGAAGTGGGAACGGTGTAGCAACACTTTTAGGGGTGTATTATAGACCGCCAAATGGGGAGCGAGAATTGGAAGAGCAAATATGTAAGGAGATAGCAGATATTAGTAGTAAGCACAAGGTAGTGATTGTGGGAGATTTCAAATTTCCAAAAATAGACTGGGAAACACATTCTGTAAATGGGCTGGATGGTTTGGAGTTTGTAAAATGTGTGCAGGATAGTTTTTTGCAGCAGTACATAGAGGTATCGACCAGAGAAGGGGCAGTGCTGCACCTCCTGTTAGGAAATGAGGCAGGTCAGGTGACGGAGGTATGCGTTGGTGAGCACTTCCGGACCAGTGATCACAATACCATTAGTTTCAATATAATTGTGGAGAGAGTCAGAACTGGACCTAGGGTGGAGATTTTTGATTGGAGAAAGGCTAACTTTGAGGGAATGCGTAAGGATTTTAAAGGAGTGAATTGGGACACTTTGTTTCATGGGAAGGATGTAGAAGAGAAATGGAGTACAGTTAAAGGGGAAATTGTAAGAGTACAGAATCTTTATGTCCCTGTTAGGTTGAAAAGAAATAGTAAAAATTGGAAAGAGCCATGGTTTTCAAGGGAAATTGGACACTTGTTTCGAAAAAAGAGAGATATCTACAATAATTATAGGAGGCATGGAGTAAATGAGGTGCTAGAGGAGTATAAAGAATGTAAAAAGAATCTTAAGAAAGAAATTAGGAAGGCTATAAGAAGATATGAGGTTGCTTTGGCAAGAAAGGTGAAAGTAAACCCAAAGGGTTTCTACAGCTATATTAATAGCAAAAGGATAACGAGGGATAAAATTGGACCATTAGAGAACCAGAATGGACAGCTATCTGCAGAGCCAAAAGAGATGGGGGAGATATTGAACAATTTCTTTTCTTCGGTATTCACCAAGGAGAAGGATATTGAACTCGGTGAGGTAAGGGAAAAAAGTAGAGTAGTTATGGAAACTATGAGATTCAAAGAGGAGGAAGTACTGACACTTTTGAAAAATATAAAAGTGGATAAGTCTCCAGGTCCTGACAGGATATTCCCTAGGACATTGAGGGAAGTTAGTGTAGAAATAGCAGGAGCTATGACAGAAATATTTCAAATGTCATTAGAAACGGGAATAGTGCCGGAGGATTGGCGTACTGCGCATGTTGTTCCATTGTTTAAAAAGGGTTCAAAGAATAAACCTAGCAATTATAGACCTATTAGTTTGACGTCAGTGGTGGGCAAATTAATGGAAAGGATACTTAGAGATAATATATATAAGCATCTGGATAAACAGGGTCTGATCAGGAACAGTCAACATGGATTTGTGCCTGGAAGGTCATGTTTGACAAACCTTTTGAATATTTTGAAGGTGTAACTAGGGAAATTGATGAGGTTCAAGCAGTGGATGTTGTCTATATGGATTTCAGTAAGGCCTTTGACAACGTTCCCCATGGAAGGTTGGTTAAGAAGGTTCAATCTTTGGGTGTTAATGGCGGAGTAGCAAGATGGATTCAACAGTGGCTGAATGGGAGATGTCAGAGAGTAATGGTGGATGGCTGTTTGTCAGGTTGGAAGCCGGTGACCAGTGGGGTGCCTCAGGGATCTGTGTTGGGTCCACTGTTGTTTGTCATGTACATCAATGATCTGGATGATGGGGTGGAAAATTGGATAAGTAAGTATGCAGATGATACTAAGATAGGTGGTGTTGTGGATAATGAAGTAGATTTTCAAAGTCTACAGAGAGATTTGGGCCATTTGGAAAAGTGGGCTGAAAGATGGCAGATGGAGTTTAATGCTGTTAAGTGTGAAGTGCTACACCTTGGCAGGACAAATCAAAATAGGACGTACATGGTAAATGGTAGGGAATTGAGGAATGCTGTGGAACAGAGGGATCTAGGAATAACTGTGCATAGTTCCCTGAAGGTGGAATCGCATGTAGATAGGGTGGTAAAGAAAGCCTTTGGTGTGCTGGCCTTTATAAATCAGAGCATTGATAATAGGAGTAGGGAAGTAGTGTTAAAATTGTACAAGGCATTGGTAAGACCAATTCTGGAGTATGGTGTACAATTTTGGTCGCCTAGTTATAGGAAGGATGTCAACAAAATAGAGAGAGTACAGAGGAGATTTACTAGAATGTTGCCAGGGTTCCAGCAACTATGTTACAGAGAAAGGTTGAACAAGATAGGACTTTATTCTTTGGAGTGCGGAATTAAGGGACAGATGTTTCGGGGTAACGTGAGGGGGAACTTCTTTACTCAGAGGGTGGTGGCTGTGTGGAATGAGCTTCCAGCAGAAGTGGTGGAGGCAGGATCGATTTTAACATTTAAGAGTAAAGTGGATAGGTATATGGACGTGAAGGGAATGGAGGGGTATGGTCTGAGTGCAGGTAGATGGGACTAGGGGAAAACAAATGGTCGGCACGGACTGGAAGGGCCGAGAGGGCCTGTTACCGTGCTGTAATTGTTATATGGTTATATGGTTATATGGAAGGACATTGTTGCTATTGAGGGTGTGCAGCGTAGGTATACAAGGTTAATTCCCGGGATTACACAAAATGCTGGAGAAACTCAGCGGGTGCAGCAGCATCTAAGGAGCGAAGGAGATAGGCGACGTTTCGGGTCGAGACCCTTCTTTCTTTTAATTCCCGGGATGGCGGGACTGTCAGATGCTGAGAGAATGGAGCAGCTGGGCTTGTACACTCTGGCGTTTAGAAGGATGAGAGGGGATCTCATTGAAACATATAAATTTGTTCAGGGTTTGGACACGTTGGAGGCAGGAAACGTGTTCCCGATGTTGGAGGAGTTCAGAACCAGGGGCCACAGTTTAAGAATAAGGGGTAAGCAATTTAGAATGGAGACGAGGAAACACCTTTTCTAACAGAGAGTTGTGAGTCTGTGGAATTATCTGCCCGAGAAGGTGGAGGCAGGTTCTCTTGATGCTTTCAAGATAGAGCTGGATAGGGCTCTTAAAAATAGCGCAGTCAGGGGATACGGGAGAAGGCAGGGACGGGGGACTGATTGGGGATGTGTTGACGAAGAAACTGCAGATGCTGGAGAATCGAGGGTTACACAAAATGCTGGAGAAACTCAGCGGGTGCAGCAGCATCTAAGGAGCGAAGGAGATAGGCGACGTTTCGGGTCGAGACCCTTCTTCAGACTGGTCAGGGATCAGGGAAACGAGAGATATAGACGGTGATGTGAGAGATAAAGAACAATGAATGAAAGATATGCAAAAAAGTATACTTTTTTGCATATCTTTCACCCATTGCTCTCTATCCCTCACACCACCGGGGATCGGGGAGGCGAGAGATGTGGACGGTGGTGTGAGGGATAGAGAGCAATGGGTGAAAGATATGCAAAAAAGTATACTTTTTTGCATATCTTTCATTCATTGTTCTTTATCTCTCACATCACCGTCTATATCTCTCGTTTCCCTGATCCCTGACCAGTCTGAAGAAGGGTCTCGACCCGAAACGTCGCCTATCTCCTTCGCTCCTTAGATGCTGCTGCACCCGCTGAGTTTCTCCAGCATTTTGTGTAACGACTGATTGGGGATGATCAGCCGTGATCACATTGAATGGCGGTGCTGGCTCGAAGGGCCGAATGGCCTACTCCTGCACCTATTGTCTATTGCCTATTGCCTATTGTCTATTATTATTCCGATCGGAAGAAAACATGTGGTGGCTGGAGGTGGAACGGTGAGAAAGATGGCGAAAAAACCATAGCGACATCGGCTAGCGTTTTTTTAAATGTATTTAAAACGTAGGCCGAAATGGTCAAGATGACCATAGTAATAGAATGGGAGATATGGACAGGTACATTGATAGAACAGGTTTGAAGGATATGGACAAAACACAGGCTGGAGGGTGTAGTGTAGCCGAGATATGTTGGCCAGTGTTGGGGAAGTTGGGCTGAATGGTCTGTTTCTTCGCTGTCGCACTCTATGCTTAAATGATTCTACTATTCACTTACGAATCGCGGCATATAACATTGCCTAAATTTCCGAGCTCCAATACAGGCAATACTGTTGGACAATCGAACCACGGTTTCTGGAGGGACCTTCTGGAAATCTAAGAACGAATCCAGTGAGGAACTGGTTGAGTTCAACAGCCCTGTTATTCCACTACCGGTCCCACTAGAGGGCTCGCAGGCTTACGCCAGTCCATTCCCTCTGTATCCGGTTAATTTCACCGTGTGACTGGCCGAGTGTCAGGATCCATCCACTCACCTACTGGGTCCAGGTCGATAGACAAACCATTCAGCGTGTGACTGATACGATATAAGAACGACGTTAACCCACACACGGTAGTTTGGGACAGATAAGGGTGGGATACATATCGAGAACAACATTGTTATCACTGCGGCAATAGGGGTCGATTGGCAGAATGTTGGAGACAAGGAACGTTTTCAGCAACAAAGGAGGTCATTTAGTCCCTCGTATACAAATAGTGCAACATGTGAATCTTTGCACTGGCCCGTGGCCCAGTGCGTGACAGGTCTTCAAGTACACATCTCAGTGTAGTTTATACGTGATAGGCTTCCCTCCTCTCTTGCCTTCTCCGCCATCGAGTTCCCACGAGATGCCACTTTATGTGTCAATTTATTTCCTTTTCCTTTTCAATCCTTTAGTAAATTCTCTAAATACCCCCCAATTAATGACACTTTTAGAGTCATAGTGCTAGAGTCATAGAGTGATCAACTTCTGCCAACTTGACACACCGCCCAACATGCCCCAGCTGTACTAGTCCCACCTGCCTGCGCTTGGTGTTTATCCCTCCAAACCTTATCATTCTATGTACCTGTTTAACTGTTTCTTAAACGTTGGTAAAGACCCAGCCTTAACTTCCTCTTAACCTTGAACTTATGTTCGCTCGTCCAGGATTCCCCTAATCTGGGAAACATTGTGAATCTACCCATTCTAGTCCTCTCATGAATATGTACACCTCTATAACATCACCCGTCCGGAGAATGAGGATACAAGCGAGAGATCGATCGAATTGAAGGGCGGAGCAGACTTGGTGGGTCAAATGGCCTAATTCTGCTCCTATCACCAATGACATTATGACTAAAGATTGCATTTCAGAACAACTGTTTCTATTCAATATCTTGTTCTTGCGTTTCTCTCTCCTTATACTCTGTCTCGCTATTGTCCATCGTATCATCCATATTTATAGATGGGGTATAAACGAATGAGGTAATGAGGTATAAACGTATTTGGCCGTATGTCGTGGGTATACGGCAGCATAATAGGGGACTGAGAATGAATACTGAGGTCGACTCTATTGATAATTATCGTGGAGGAGGTGTTGTTACCTATCCTCACTGAACCTCATCCGTGGGTCGGAACATCGAGGAAATAGTGTCGCTGATGGAGCGATGGGTGGGGGGAGGGGTTGCTTCTTACTGGGTCCAGGAGATGGAGATGGGTTTTTAATGATACTGCAGTATTGAAGGCGGAGCAATATCAGTTGACGCCGGAATCCTTGTTGTTCGAGATGTTACAAAGATGTGTTTAGGGCCAGTGAGATGGCGTCTTCTCTGGATCTGCTGCGACGTAGTGTCAATGGGCGACATAAACTAATGAATCTAGCATAGTTTTCCGCAGCATCGGGATTAAAGTACTCATAAAGGCAAAGGTAAGGCAAGGCAAATGTATTTATATTTCACCATTGGTACAAGCAGCAATTCATAGTGCGTTACAGGGAAAAAACCAAAAGAATAACATAGTAAAAAGACAACAGAACAAACATACAACACAGGACGACAAAGTAGCCAATAATCAAAATTTACAAAACAAGCAATACGACAAATGCATGAATAGTAAAACAGTAAGTCACTAATACAATAAAACAATTTTAAAAACACATAAAAGGTGTTAAGATTAGAAGGTTAAGATTACCTGCATGTTGGGTTATGGAAAAACTACAGTAAACAACCGTGTTTTTAGGCCTGATTTAAATGACCTTACAGTCTGTACACACCTCAGGTGTTCGGGGAGCTGTTCCACAGGTGTGGAGCATAAAAACTGAACGCTGCTTCAGACTTTTTAGTTATGACCCTGGGAACACAGAGTAAACCTGTCCCTGAAGACCAGAGGAATCTAGGTGCCTCATATACAACAAGAAGGTCAGAGATGTATTTTGGACCCAGACCATTCAGTGCCTTGTAGGCCAGTAACAGAATATTAAAATCTATCCTTTTACACACAGGGAGCCAGTGCAAAGATTTAAGGACAGGTGTAATGTGGTCCATTTTCTTGGTGTTGGTCAAGACTCTGGCAGCAGCATTCTGGATAAGCTGCAGTTGTTTAATTGATTTTGTACTGAGACCTGTAAAGATACCATTACAATAATCTAACCTACTGAAGATATGTGCATGAACAAGTTTTTCAGTGTCTTCTTTGGACAGAAATCCCTTGATTCTTGCAATGTTTTTCAGATGGTAATAGGCAGATTTGGTAATAGTCTTTATATGGCTGTTAAAATTCAAATCCGAGTCCATAGCTACACCAAGGTTTCTGGCTTTGTCTGTGGTTTTCAGTGCGATTGAGTCAAGTTGAGCACTCATCTCTAGCCTTGTGTTTTTGGGACCAAGGACAATAATGTCTGTCTTATTTGCATTGAGCTGGAGGAAGTTCTGGTTGATTCACTCATTGATTTGTTTGACACACTGACTCAGTGAGTGTAGGGGACTATGGTCATGTGGTGACACTGCGATATAAAGTTGTGTGTCATCGGCATAAGTATGGTAGGATATGTTAAAATACTCTATGATCTGAGCTAGGGGGAGCATGTAAATATTGAACAAAATGGGCCCAAGAATGGAGCCCTGAGGAATCCCGCATGTGAGTTTTGTACGTTCTGATTCATAATTGCCAAGGGAAACAAAATAATCCCGATCTTTCAAGTAGGATTTGAACCAGTCCAGCACAGAACCAGAGAGTCCTACCCACTTCTCCAGTCTGTCAAGCAGTATGTTATGGTCCACCATATCAAAAGCAACACTGAGATCTAAAAGTAATAAAACTGAAGCTTTTGATGCATCACTGTTTAGATGTATGTCGTTTAGGACCTTAGTAAGTGCAGTCTCAGTGCTGTGATGTGGCCGAAATCCCGACTGGAAAACATTTAAAATATTGTTTTGGATCATAAAGCAGTAAATTTGTTGGTAAACCACCCTTTCAATGATCTTTGCCAGAAATGCTAAATTAGATATGGGCCTGTAGCTGCTCAATAAAACAGGTGGGGACATAATAATTGAGTAGCGAAAGTGTCACGATGCATTAAACCATTATATATCACCAGGGAGGGTCCAGTCATTGCCATTAATGTCTTCACTTTGCAGTCGTTTTTTAGCGTATAAGTCTTGCCATTGATATTTCTATCGTTCTCTTGAGACTGCTGCTTGGTCCTGAATTCTCTGTTGACATCCGTAATGGCTCTGCTAATGTCGTGGATACATTTATTTTACAGCTCAGGATATTTTTCCTTGAACGTTGCAGACTTAGACCTCATCTGGAGTGGACATCCTGGTTTATCCGTGCTCTCCAATATGGAACACACTGTTGTATTCGTTGATACACAGTCCTCCTTACACTTGCTGATGAAGTATGTGACATAAATCGCATATTCATCTAGGTTAGCCGCAGAATCCCTGAATATGGACCAGGCCACCGGGTTATGGCCGTCTATTATATAGATGGTCCATAGCCATATCTTGCCCCTGTTCAGGAGCACACCTGCGTCTCCATTCACATCCGTCTACACGTTCATATGCGCCCCGACCGATGCGTGCCCATCGCTGCGTCGAATGACTTTTGCATATATATTTAATGTTGTGGGTTAGGGCGCTAATAACAATTCAATGGTTCCCTATTGTTCTCCCTTCATCGTTGTCGCGTCAATCAAGAGTCCTATCCGAGTTTCATCATACCATGTATGAACATAATCAAGCCACACAGAATACAACATGTAGGTGCAAAGAGGAAAATACTAGAATTCAGATACAGTGTTACAGCTAAAGTGCGGACAAGTCAATTAATTCAAATATCGGATTTACAGTTACAGTTTATGAGGTCCGTCATTGGTCTGATAATAGCGGGAAAAGAGCTATTCCTGGATCTCGTGGTAGGTGATTTCTTTTTTTTTAATAGTTTTAAAAATATTTTTATTAGAAGCATTGCATATTATCTAAGGTACAACAGTACTTCAAATACAAATTAGACTTGTCACGGGATCATTTATATATGCTACTGTTTTTTGGAGTTTTTTTGGGAATGAAAGGGAGTGGAAAAAAAGTAAAAGTATAACTCGATAACCAAGAAGTAGTGAATAAATAATAATGATTATATAAGAAAAAATAAAAAATAAAAAAGAGTAACGATAAACAAATAAAAAAATAAAAACAATTATTATATAATAAAAAAATAAAAATAAAAATAAAGAATACATCTTGACAATGAATGGAACAGTTTCACATAACAATATCTATTGAGACGTGTATACAGATCCCAGAATACAACTTTTCATCTAATCCTACACCAGGGTACTTATTGAGTTACGGTGCTGAGCTCAGCTACCCCTTTAAATAACCAATGAATGGAGACCATATTTGTTCAAAAAGTTCATATTTGTCCATTCGGACAAACCTAATTATCTCTATATGCAATGTCTCCGACATTTCCACAGTCCACATTTTGATTGTGGGGGAATTGTATTGTGGTTCCCTTCCAGAATTTTAATATTAATTTTTTTCCAATTATCAAACAGTAATCAAGAACATTTATTTGACTTACTGTAAATATTAAGCTTGAGTCAGGAACTCCTAATATTATTAGCTTTAGATCAGGGTCCAATTTAGTTTTAAGAATTTCAGAAATGATTCCAAAAATATCAGCCCAATAAATATTAAGTGTTATGCATGTTACAAAACTATGCATTAAGTTGGCTTCTAAATTCTGACATTTATCGCTAATAGAAGAAATGTTAGGAGAAATTCTATTTAATTTCGTTTTTGAGTAGTGTAATCTATGTAATACTTTAAATTGTACCGAAGTATGTCTGGCATTTAATGAGCATTGGTGTATACGTTGTAAACGTTCTTCCCAAGTGTCTTTCATTATAGATAGACCTATTTCATTTTCCTATATCTGTCGGTATGATTCTGTTGTTGGGACTTCCCTATCCAAAAGAGTATTATATATGCATGCTATTAATGTTTCTGTATTTGGATGCTTGTTAAGCCACTCATTCAATAATCCTGGTTCTCTATTCTTATAGTCTTGCGTGTTTGACTTGATATAGTCTCTAATTTGTAAATACCTAACAAGTTATTTGGGTGTAATCCATAGATCTCTTTTAATTCTTGAAATGATAGAAATTTTCCTTTCCTGTAAAGGTGTTCTATCCTTATGATTCCTAATTTTTTCCAGTGTCTAAACCCCTTATCCAATATAGAAGGTTTAAATAAAGGATTATTCATAATAGGTAAACAGAGTGACATATTATCCAAATGTAAAGTCTTAACTATTTGTTTCCAAACACATATATTGCTATAAATTATAGGGTTTTCCCAGTAAGTTTATTTTTGTAGTTCACTTGGAGCAAGAAGAATCGAACTTATATCAAATGGTAAACAGTCTTCCATTTCCATCTTTAGCCAAGCTGGTTCCTGGTCCATTTTTACCAGCCAAAAATTCATATTCTTAATCTGAACCGCCCAAAAATAATATGAACAATTAGGTAACAGTAATCCTCCATTTATCTTGGATTTACATAAATGTTTTTTACTTATTCTGTGATTTTTATAATCTCAAAAAAAGCTGTTAATAATAGAATCGATTTAAAAAAAAAGGTTTTTGGGAGATATAAAATAAATTGAAATAATTGAAATAATTGAAATAAATATAATAATTGTGGTAAGAGGACCATTTTTATAGCATTTGTTCTGCCAATCATTGATATTGGTAGTGTTTTTCAGTATAAAATATTAGTTTTTAGTTTATCCAATTACTGAGGATAATTTAATTTAAATAATAGTTTATAAGATTTGGATACATTAATTCCTAGATATTTAAATTTATCCGTAACTATTTTAAATGGAAATTGTTGTAATATGTTTAACTTTATACCAGTTTTAGGCATAATTTCACTTTTATTCCAATTAATTCTATATCCTGAAAATGTACCAAACTTAGTTATAATGTTAAGTAAGTTAGGAATACTGAGCTCCGGTTTTGTGATATATTTTAAAACATCGTCTGCATATAAAGATATTTTATTCGTTGTGGTATTAGTATTGTATCCATATATTTCTGGATCTGATCTAATCCTTTTGGCTAATGGCTCGATTGCGAGAGCAAATAATAAAGGTGATAACGGGCATCCTTGTCTACAACCCCTAGAAAGATTAAATTTAACCGATAATATTTGATTTGTTAGTATTCTTGCTGTAGGGTGTGTGTACAAAATTTTAACCCATTTACAAAATCTATCGCCCAGTTGAAATTTCTGCATTATCTTAAATAAGTAAGGTCATTCAACCTGGTCGAATGCTTTTTCCGCATCTAGTGAAATGACAGCTAATTCAATATCATTAATTATTTTTGAATATATGATATTGAATAGTCGTCTTAGGTTATAAGTGGAGTAACGTTTGGGAATAAAGCCTGTTTGATCATAATGTATTAGTTTATTAATCACTAAACTTAACCTTTGGGATAAAATGTTAGTTAATAATTTTTGATCAATATTTAGAAGAGCAATTGCTCTATATGATCCAGGATCTTCCAGATCATTCTCTACTTTATGAATTAGTGTGATTGAGGACTCATTTAGAGTTTTTGGTAACTTTCCTTGTTCGTAAGCATATTTATATATCGCTTGTAAACGTGGGGAAATCAAATCGTGAAACTTCTTATAAAATTCAGCACTTAGTGCATCAGGGCCAGCGGCTTTTCCATTTTTCAATGATCTGATTGATTCGTCAATGTCTTTTACTGATATTTCAGCATCTAACAAGTCTTTGCCTTCTTGATCTTTATAACATGATTTGAATATATTTTATTTAGCTTATATTTTAATATTGCAATTTTATTATGTATCACCTTAGATGGAGATATTGCATTTTCAATATCTAATTGCTTTATTTAATTTTCTAAAGTTTGTTGCATCTTTCGGTTTTCCTTATTAAGGTATGCTTGTGCAGATATTATAGCACCACGCATAAAGGCTTTAAAAGTGTCCCAAAGAAGTGACGTGGAATTTCCGGGTTTGTCATTAGTCTCAAAAAACAATTTAATCTGTTTTACCAGATAATCATAACAAGCCTTTTCATTTAAAATTTGAGGGTTGAGTCTCCATTGAGAGTGTTTATTAGTTATACCATTTAATTTTATCTTAAATGTTAGTGGTGCGTGATCCAAAATAATAATATTATGGTATTTTGAGTCATACGTAAATGTAATTAATTTTGAGTCTATTAAAAAATAATCTATCCTTGAATAGGTTCCGAAAACAGATGAGTAAAATGAATATTCCCGACAAGAAAGGTTATCAATTCTCCAGACATCCTTAACATTTGCAGTATTAATTATGGAATTTATAAATTCGCTTGATTTAGATGTAACTTTTCTTTTAGTAGATGATCTATCTAGATAACTATCTAAAGTACAGTTTGAATCACCCCCAATTATTAGATTATGTTGTGTAGATACCGGAATAGTATTAAATAATTTCTTAAAAAACAATGGATTATCGAAATTAGGTCCACATACGTTCATAAGAACAACTTTATTTGAATATAATTCACCAGTAATTATTATATATCTACCCTCAATATTTTCTATTATTGAGCTGTTTAAATCGTATACCTTTACGTATAAGAATTGCAGCCCCTCTAGACTTTTGCGTAAATGAAGAATGATACAGTCTATATTGCGCATCCTTTTTGTGGTGTGTCTCTTGAAGAAAGATTATGTCTGTTTTAAGTTTATTTAAGTGAGCTAAAACCTTACCTCTTTTACCTTGGTTCATTAATTCCCTTTACATTCCAACTGCAGAAGGTGATTCCATCACCCCCAGTTTTCATATTAATGTCTTGCATTTTATTGTTCAGGTGGATTATAATGGAGTAGATGTCTCAGCACGTCCATCCCAACCTCATACCCGTGCTTCAGATCAACGAGTTTTAATGCTTGTAACTTTATCTTACGTACATATCTCCTCAAACAAAATTCACAATACCATTCATAACTAAAAATGTAATATAATACTTTATATATAACAAAAAAATAAAAATAGGAATAATAAATGTTAATAGGATTAGTAATGTGTGGAGGGTAAAGGGTAACTACAGCTATTTTAAGTGCAGTTAGCGTTAGCCACACTAGTGTGGCTATTAATCTACTGACTTCCGTTGTTAAAAAATGATATTAATAGTTCCAGCTCCAAATTTTCCTTAATTGAACATTTTTAATTGCCTTAACGGCTATTTGTATAGGTGTGGGGTATTAAATTTCAATGATTGTAAATTATGAACACTTATTTAAATTTTTAATAATATCATACCACTGTTTTGGGAGGGATAGCATACAATTTTAAGCGATAGTTAAGACTAAACTATTCCTATTATATGTTAGTTTTTTAGTGTATTTAAGAGTCCATTATTCTTCCTCCTTCTCTATGGATATTCAATACCATCAGGTAAATATTAGATACAGTTCAGATTCACGGTTCTTCATCCGCGTCTGCTTCTCCCTCTTCTACCTCTTCCTCCTTCTTCTTGATTTTCCGAGCGAATTCAAGTGCCTCTGTATGCTTGATGAAGTGATACTCTTTGTTATCATAGGTTACTCTTCGCGTTGCAGAATACATCAGACCATATCTCAGACATTCTATCTTCTTAAGAATGCCTCTTGTTTCTGTAAATAGAGCTCTTCTCTTGGCGACTTCCGCAGAGTTGTCTCTGAATATGCTAATCTTATCTCCATCGTAGATGAGGTTTCTCTTACGAATTATTATCTTCATCATATCCTCAAAGACGTGATCATAAACCACTTTCACAATCAATTGTCTTGGGGGCGCGCCCCTCTTTGGGTGGCGTCTCAATATCCTGTGTGCCCGACCAAGCAGGGGCTCTTGATCCAGATTCAAAACAATTTTTAATAGTTTTGCAGCGAATTTTCGAGGGTCTTGATCTCCCTCTCTACCTTCATTCAAACCGACAATTCGTAAGTTCTGGCGCCTTTGACATCCCTCCAAGTCAATAAATGTCTCAGTTATTTTGTTTAATAAATCTGATAAACGTTTGTTCTCGGAGAGAAGTTTCTCATTCGCCTTATCACTGCAATATTAGACAATTCCTTAATTGCCACATGTTGTTGATCAAGTGACCGTAAAATAGGTTCTAGCTTATTCCATCACATGTTCTAGCTTATTCCATCACAGGTTCGACTCCAACACATCAAATTTACGGTTTACCTCATCCACATGTTACTGTAGAGCTGCATCCGCCTTGTGTTTTCAATTCATCGAGTATAGTCTTTACTGTAAGTATAACTTCTCTTTTTAATTCATCTTTCACTTGTTCTTTAAACATTTGAAAATCTTCTCTAAGGATCTTTAAATCATCTTTGTAATCCTTTTTCATTTTTTTCAGCTCACCCATAATAGTTTTTGTTTCTGCAGAAACAACTTTTTTAAGTTCTTCCATCTCAGATTTCCTCTTTAAGATGTCTTCCTGGGAGGCTGTCAAACTCAAGCCCGAGGCTCCGGTCCGGCCTACTTCCTTTTTCAGTGTTGGTATTTTCTGTTTGGGGGTGGTGGGGGGTGGGGTATGCTGCATCGACATACTATCGGTAGTCGCGCGCCTTTTAAAAGCTGCTGGTGCTGTTCTCACCCGTTCTCCTCCGGTAAGTGACTTTAAATCACCCCGTTTCCCCACGTTTTTATACAATTTTTAAGGAGCTGGTTGGCGCGAGTTCCACCTGCTCCATAGCACCACCGGAAGTCTGGTAGGTGATTTCATGCCTTTGTGATATCTGCCCGACGGGAGATGGAAAGGAAGGAGTGTCCAGGGTGCGAGTGATCCTTGTTCATATTGGCTGCTGTTCAGAGACAGTCTGAGGGGTAGATTGAGTAGATGGCGGTTCATACGGAGGGGGCAGACCTGGCGTATGTGATGGACTGGGCTATATCTTCAACTCCCTGCAATTTCTTATGGTCTTCAACAAATTTGGTGGCAAGCCAAACTGTGATGCTTCTAGAGAGGTTGCTTTCTACGGCGCATCTGTCTAAATTGATAAGACGTTTAATACATGCTGATTATCCATGGCTTTCAGAGGAGCTAGTGGCCTTTTCGTGTTTTCTTGGAAGCGATTCAAGCAGGACAAATTATTGCTGATATTTTCGCCCAAAGGCTGGATGCTCTCTCTCACTCACATCTTATGCTCTTTGAGAACATTTTCACTTGAACAAATTTAGCTAGCTATATGGCAAGAGAAGGCTATCCAGATATCTAGTTAGCTATATATATATATTTAGCTATCTAGTTATCTAGCGGGCTATCTAACTATCTAACTACTACCGCTAGCTAGATATCTAGCTCTCCAGCTGAACTAGCAATCTAGCTAACAATGGCTACGAGCTCTATAGCTATCTAGTCAGCTATCCAGCCTTCTACCCATCGAGTCATCTAGCCATCTAAGCATCGCGATAGTTAGCAAGAAAGGCAGATAGCTAGCTATCTGTGTATTTATCATAGATAATTCGATAGTTAGCGAACTAGATAGCTATACAGTGACATACACATATCTAGTACTCCAGCTATCTAGCTATCAATTTAGGGTTCTAACCGTCTGACCGTCCAGCCGGCTCGCCGTCCATCCATCCAGCTAACAGGTTACTTAGCTATCCAGCTACCTTGCTAGCCAGCAGTCTAGCTAGCTGGCGATCTAGCTTCCCAGTTATCTAGCTAGTTGGCTAGTTATCTGGTTATCTATCTGTCTAGCTATCTACACTGATATGTAGTTATCTAGTTATCTATACAACTATTTCGCAATCTAACTATCTATCTGTCTAGCTATCTGCACAGATATGTAGCTATCTAGCTATGTATCCAGCTATTTCGCTATCTAACTGCACTTGTCCAGTTGGACGGAGAACTGAATTATGCAATGTGACGAACTAGGCTTATTGATTCTCATAAATACACGGAGAATTCAGGGTTTTATGGAAATACCCAGCAATATTCAGCATGATATGCTATATAATATACTATACTTTCTGTATCTTCCTCCACACACCAAATACAGGATTTTAATTGATTGTTGCGATGTGTGGCATATCTGGACTAAATAGATACCGTGCGAAGCCACGCTTTCCACTGCATCTAGGAACATGTGACAATTATGGACCAGCCTCACCTTCCCTAATGTAATGATCTGATATAAGTAACAGCCATAAACAGAGGGGGATGTTCGTACTACGATGGCTCTAAGAATGTCCATGTAACTGAAACATTATTGATGAAGCAAGAGAATGTGTTGAATGGCGGTTAACCACAAATGAACTGTTGGACAAATGCGAAGACAAGGTGATGCGTTGGCGCGGCTGGACGAACACAGTAAAACACCCGAAACCGTATCATGGACCGTATTCATTGTCGGGCATTTGCAATACAACTTAAAACATAATATACTCAGCAGACTCTGAATACTTGTATGGAATGTCAGAAGTACCTATGTTTACCTTATACCCAGCACCATCGTTGTGTCAAGTCTTCCGTTCAGGTTCCTTGTAAATCTTGCCCCTTTTTGATTCTCCATCCTGGATAAAAGACTGCATTCACCCTATCTATTCGACTCACGGTTTTACTCACCATCATATCATTAACCCTCAGCTTCCTTCGCTCCAGTGAATAAAGTCCTCACCTCTCCCTGCAGCTGGGACACCCAAGGACATGACAGTACAGTCCTGCTATATCTACTGACGGTGATACCACGTGGAGAAAAATGCAGAGACTATTCATAGTCACACAGCAGAGAAACAGTTCCAGCAACACTCTGTGTCCATGCGGCCCAATTACTGAATCACACTTACTAGCAAATGGCCCACAGAATTTTATGCCCTGGCTCTCTATATTCCGAAGTCGAGATTTATCCAGAGCATAAAGTAGCTGTGAGATGATCACCAATTAATCAGATCCTCTACTGTGTACAGTTGCAAAGACCAACAATTGCATTAATTGACATAGTTTTGTGGGACATTGCGACGCCCTGACAGGATAGATCTTCAAAGCAATAAACAACGGGTATAAGGATGATTACGTTGGGATCAGAATATCAGAATATGAAGTCACCTTGGAGTGACTGAGATGACATGTGATTTACTCTCTCAGATATATCTGAGTGGAGCGTACAGTGAACCTACTCACATTGTGTCGGAACAACAGTCTCTGCATCAACATCATCAAGACGAAGGTGCTCGTTATTAATTCCTGGAAGCAAGGTGGAGGACATGCGTAAATCAGGATTAGTGGCGCGGAAGTGGAAATAGTTGAGGCTCAAGTGGTTTGGCGCTAATTGTAACACCGATGTTTCCTGGATGTACCACACAGTTCAGACAATCAAGAAGACACACTCTACTTCCGGAGGAGACTGACAAAACCTCTACAAACATATCCAGATGTGCCATTGATAGCATAAGGTCAGCATGCATCACAGCCTGGTTTGGAAATAGTTCTAGCCAAGACGGCAATAAATTGCAGATATATTTTCTATTGTGTCCATGTATAGTGAGACTGGCCTGAGTGGATAGCATGCACAACCGCGCTTAGCACTGTGACTACTTACATGCGACAATAATAAATACCCGAACCCAGACAAATCAAATTATTGGAGATAAGTAACAACTGTGATCAGAGCGTGAATATACGTACAATGATGGGGCCAAAGATGACACACGTGACACAGCCGGTGTTTATCTACAAGAGAAGTTGATGAATCGTTGTTAACTGCAAATGAACAGTTCGGCAAATGCGTGAGAAGATTAGGTGTGGGGGTTGGAGACAGAATAATGCTAATACTGTACTGCGGACAGCTGTTATGGCCAGGCATCGGAAATAAAAGAGGACAAAATGATAAACCCAGAAGACGCAGGAAACATGTTCCCGATGTTGGGGGAGTCCAGAACCAGGGGCCACAGTTTAAGAATAAGGAATAAGCCATTTAGAACGGAGACGAGGAAACACTTTTTCTCAGAGAGTAGTGAGTCTGTGGAATTCTCTGCCTCACGGTGCGGTGGATAAGGTTCTCTGGATGCTTTCAAGAGAGAGCGAAATAGGGATCTGAAAAATAGCGGAGTTAGGGGATATGGGGAGAAGGCAGGAACGGGGTACTGATTGTGGATGATGTCATGATCACATTGAATGGCGGTGCTGGCTCGAAGGGCCGAATGGCCTACTCCTGCACCTATTGACTATTGTCTATTGCCTAAGACTCCCGCTTGAGAGTACAACGTATCTAATGTCTGAAAATAATTACCTCATGAAAGCGCCGATCTAGTTTTTACTGTTTTGCAAGTCATACGCCCGCAACAACTGGCGTTGTACCGCGCTCTAGATGAGAGTGTAAACTGGCTTGTCAGCGCAACTCAACATTGCTGCAGAATTGGTTGCTGCCCAACATTTATTACTCAACAGAAAAAACAAAACCGGGCTACCTATTGCCACTGCCGAGATGCCCACACAAGGAAATAGTGATGAACCCGGCTATAAATACTGACGGTGATACCACGTGTGGAGAAACGTCTACACTGGACCAATAGTCATTGAGTCACACAGCAGAGAAATAGGCGGAACAAATGTCTGTGTGTATGATGTCCAATTACTAAATCCCATCAACCAGCACTGAGTCTGCAGATTATTATGCCCTCTCACTACCTCTTCTTTAAGGAAATCGATACTTACCTTCGACTCGGAGCAGAGACAGAATTCGAGACGTATCCGTCGCATCAAGTGGTTCTCAATGGTGAACGATTGATCAATTAATCCATTCTGTGCAGTTCGTAAGAACAACAAATGAATGTATTGACCCCTACATCGGGACTTCTGCGATGCCTTAGCAGGATAGATTTTGAGAGAATTACAGCCCGCCTATGGATAAATACATTGGGATCATCGTTCAGAATAAGACTTCACTTTGGAGTGACTGAAGTCAGATGTAAAATATTCTCGCAGATATATCTGAGCCTACAGTATTATCTACCCCTGAAAACAAGAATGACCATTTATGAAATGTAAACAGGGTTGGATTGAATATATTTGTGGCAAATAGGGAAATCAACACAAATGAGACGTGAGTGGAAATGAATATGAAATCAAAAACCGTTTGCAATTATGATATTAAATTGTCAGTCTTGAGCTTGGCATTGCGTGTCACCGTGTGCACCCGTGTCTGCTGGGATCTGATTGATTGTTATCTGCAAACCATGGGACCTCGGAATCTGCTCGCCCTCTGTCACTGCTTCCAAGGCTCCAATGCCCACGTACCTCATTCGGTGAGGAGAGGGTTAGCATCTCCTCCATAATAACGCTCGACATCGGTGCCCTGCAAGGATGCGTTCTTGGCCTCCAACTATACTCCCTTTACACTCTCGACCGCAGCGACAAATTTGGCTTTAATTACATCTACAGGCTTGCTCACAACCCTATTGTGCTTGGTCACATCGAGAATAATGACAATGTGGATTACAGGAGGTAGATAGAGAACTATGATACAGGGTACAAGGACATTAATCTTCCCCTCAATGTCAGCAGAGACGATGAAGGTAGTTATGACTTCAGGAAGCATGGTGCAGGACATGCCCAATCAGCAGCAATGGTGCAGAAGTGGAAATGATTGACAGCCTACTCTTTGTGTTAATACTATCAAAGGTCTGTCGTGGATCACAGAAGGCGCACTGACACCGTTATATCCCGATGTGACAGATAAATCTCGTTATGTCTCTTCCAAACTTCGATAGATGAACCAAGGACAGCATGCTGCTTGTTTTGAGAGGAGCTCTGCCTGAGAACGCAAGCAATTGGGGACATTTGTAATGTAGCCAAGTCCATCACACAGAACAGACTTCACACCACTGATTCCATCTACACTTTATGCTGCCTCGGAAAAGCAGCCGATATTATCAAAGGCCTGTTTCACCTCAACCATTCCCTTTCCCCCCTGCTCCAGTCTGCAGGAAGTGCACACATGTGAAAGCGCGCACCATCAGTAGCTTCTTCCCGTCCGTTATCGGGATTATTAATGGTCCTTCCATGAGATATGGTACTGTTGAATTCGCATGTCCCCATTGAGGACATTGGACTTAGTCTCTGGAGCTGATGCGCTACATTCCTGAAACTATATTCTTCACTCCGCATCTTCTCCTTTGCCCTATCTGTTATACGTGAGTTTGAAATAATTGTACATATGCAAGGAATATCTGGTTGCCTGGATAAGATGCAAAACACAGTTTTTTTCACTGACCCTTGGTATATTTCACAATAATAATCCTCATCATAAATCTGTACAAAAGTGAGATAAGTATTGCATCATCTGTCGCTCTAGCTGTGCACTTCAGAACAGTTAAATAAGAATTTCTACATCTGCTTGAATCAAAAAGCTGGAATTCTACAACTGTGAACGTCCGTTTCTTAGGATAAAGATAGACAAGAAATACGCATGCGTGTTGTACAGATGTTGTTCATTCTTACAAATTTACGGGGGGGGGGGGGGGGGGGGAATTGGTTTGATCAAAATATAGAACGATATTCAGCATGATATTCCGTATCTCTAATTATAGTCTCCATTCTGTTTCTTCGTATTTGCTCCATCCATTGTACCAGTTTGAACTGTTTGCATCTACATATGATAGATGTGAAACGTTTGGATAGCATGCAATACAATAATAAGGTGGATGAGTTGAATGTGCAGATAGCTATTAATAATTATGATATAGTTGGGATCACGGAGACATGGCTCCAGGGTGACCAAGGCTGGGAGCTGAACATCCAGGGATATTCAATATTCAGGAAGGATAGACAGAGAGGAAAAGGAGGTGGGGTAGCGTTGCTGGTTAGAGAGGAGATTAACGCAATAGAAAGGAATGACATTAGCTTGGAGGATGTGGAATCGATATGGGTGGAGCTGCGAAACATTAAGGGGCAGAAAAACGCAAGTGGGTGTTTGTGTACAGGCCACCTAACAGTAGTAGTGGAGTTGGGGATGGCATCAAACAGGAAATTAGAAATGCGTGCAACGAAGGTAAAACCGTTATAATGGGTGACTTCAATCTACATATAGATTGGGTGAATCAAATTGGCAGGGGTGCTGAGGAAGAGGATTTCTTGGAATGTATGCAGGATAGTTTTCTAAACCAACATGTGGAGGAACCAACGAGAGAGCAGGCTATTCTAGACTGGATATTGAGTAATGAGGAAGGGTTAGTTAGCAGCCTTGTTGTACTTGGCCCCTTGGGCAAGAGTGACCATAATATGGTTGAGTTCTTCATTAGGATGGAGAGTGACATTGTTAATTCAGAAACACGGGTCCTGAACTTAAAGAAAGGTAACTTTGAGGGTACGAGACGTGAATTGGCCAAGATGGACTGGCAATTGATTCTTGAAGGGTTGACGGTGGATATGCAATGGAAGGCATTTAAAGTCTGCATGGATGAACTACAACAATTGTTCATCCCAGTATGGCAAAAGAATAAATCAGGGAAGGTGGCGCATCCGTGGATAATGAGGGAAATCAGGGAAAAAGATGAAGCGTACAAATTAGCCAGAAAAAGCAGCCTACTGGGACTGGGAGAAATTCAGTGACCAACAGAGGAGGACAAAGGGCTTAATTAGGAAAGGGAAAATGGAGTATGAAAGAAAACTGGCAGGAAACATAAAAACTGACTGCAAACGTTTTTATCGATATGTGAAGTGCAAAAGATTAGTTAAAACAAATGTAGGTCCCTTGCAGTCAGAAACAGGTGAATTGATCATGGGGAACAAGGACATGGCAGACCAATTGAATAACTACTTTGGTTCTGTATTCACTAAGGAAGACATAAATAATTTTCCGGAAATAGCAGGGGATCGCGGGTCAAATGAGATGGAGGAAATGAGTGAAATCCAGGTTAGCCAGAAAGTGGTGTTGGGTAAATTGAATGGATTAAAGGCCAATAATTCCCCAGGGCCAGATAGGCTGCATCCCAGGGTACTTAAGGAAGTTGCCTCAGAAATAGCAGATGCCTTGGTGATAATTTTTCAAAACTCTTTAGATTCCGGAGAAGTTCCTGAGGATTGGAGGGTAGCTAATGTAACCCCACTTTTTAAAAAGGGAGGGAGAGAGAAAACGGGGAATTACAGACCAGGTAGTCTAACATCGGTAGTGGGGAAACTGCTAGAGTCAATTATTAAAGATGGGATAGCAGCGCATTTGGAAAGTGGTGAAATCATTGGACAAAGTCAGCATGGATTTACGAAGGGTAAATCATGTCTGACGAATCTTATTGAATTTTTTGAGGATGTAACTACTAGAGTGGATAAGGGAGAAACAGTGGATGTGTTGTATCTGGACTTTCAGAAGGCTTTCGACAAGGTCTCACACAAGAGATTGGTATACAAACTTAAAGCACACGGTATTGGTGGTTCAGTATCGATGTGGATAGAGAACTGGCTGGCAGACAGGAAGCAAAGAGTAGGAGTGAATGGGTCCTTTTCAGGATGGCAGACAGTGACTAGTGGGGTGCCGCAAGGCTCAGTGCTGGGACCCCAGCTATTTACAATTTACATTAATGATTTGGACGAGGGAATTAAATGCAACATCTCGAAGTTTGCTGATGACACGAAGCTGGGGGGCAGTGTTAGCTGTGACGAGGATGCTAGGAGGCTGCAGGATGACTTGGGTAGACTGGGTGAGTGGGCAAATGCATGGCAGATGCAGTATAATGTGGATAAATGTGAGGTTATCCACTTTGGTGGCAAAAACAGGAAGGTAGTCTATTATTTGAATGGTGACCGATTAGGAAAAGGGGAGATGCAGCGAGACCTGGGTGTCATGGTACACCAGTCATTGAAAGTAGGCATGCAGGTGCAGCAGGCTGTGAAGAAAGCGGATGGTATGTTGGCATTCATAGCAAAAGATTTTGAGTACAAGAGCAGGAAGGTTCTAAAGCAGTTGTACAGGGTCTTGGTGAGGCCACACCTGGAGTATTGCGTACAGTTTTGGTCTCCTAATCGGAGGAAAGACATTCTTGCCAAAGAGGGAGTACAGAGAAGGTTCACCAGACTGATTCCTGGGATGGCACGACTTCCATATGAAGAAAGACTGGATAGACTTGGCTTGTACTCGCTGGAATTTAGAAGATTGAGGGGTGATCTCATAGAGACTTACAAAATTCTTAAGGGGTTGGACAGGCTAGATGCAGGAAGATTGTTCCCGATGTTGGGGAAGTCCAGGACAAGGGGTCACAGTTTAAGGATAAGGGGGAAGTCTTTTAGGACCGAGATGAGAAAATCGTTTTTCACACAGAGAGTGGTGAATCTGTGGAATTCTCTGCCACAGAAGGTAGTTGAGGCCAGTTCGTTGGCCATATTTTAGAGGGAGTTGGATGTGGCCTTTGTGGCTGAAGGGATCAGGGGGTATGGAGAGAAGGCAGGTACAGGATACTGAGTTGGATGATCAGCCATGATCATATTGAATGGCGGTGGAGGCTCGAAGGGCCGAATGGCCTGCTCTTGCACCTAATTTCTATGTTTCTACAACGATTACACTGTACCCAAGTATCCATGACAGTCCTTGACCTCACCAAAGCTGAACCAACATAATGATCTGAGGGAGTAACAGCCATGAGCAGTTCCGACTCTGGCGGAGACTGAAGACGATGAAGATTGGGACCATGTTGATAAACAAGAGAAGATCATGATTGGCTTTTAACAACAGATGAACTGTTGGACAAGTGTAAAGAGAAGGCATCGAGAGGGGATCGGATGAACAACATTCTAAAATTGCTGATAATGTTCAAGAGACTGAAGTAATTGCCGAGCCTCTGAGACAGAATGAGAAGAAGAAGACAGGATATACTCAGAAGAGACAGAGAGGCATACAGCACGCAAATAGGCCTTTCCACCCAGCTTGCCCCTGCTGAGCAACAAGCATCATCGACGCTAGGCCCAACTATCAGATTAAGGCAATACCCCTCCAAACCTAACCAATCTATGTACATCTCTAAATGTGTCTTAAACATTGTCATAGCACCTGCCTCGTCTATCTCATCGATCAGCTCGATCCACACACCTACCATGCTCTGTTTAAATAATGTGCCGCTCAGGTTACTATTCAATCTCTCAGCCCTCACATTGAAACATGTCCTTTTGTTTAATCCCTGACTCTGGTTAAAAGTCTGTGCATATACCCTATATATTCCTCTCGTGATCTTGTACACCTTTATAATATCACCCCTCATCCTCCTGCGCTCCAATAAATTAAGTCTAAGCCTGCTCAACCTCTCCACACAGCTCAGGCTCTCGAGTTCTTTCTACATCCCTGTAAACCTCTTCTGTACCAATCCCAGCTTAACACCATCTTTCCTCCAACAGGATGACCAAAACTGAACAAAATACTCTGTGAGGCCTCACCAATGTCTTCCTGAACTGTAATGTGACCTCCCGACATCTATATTCAATACACTGATTGATGATGATCAAAGTGACAAAAGGCTTGACCACACTTTCTACACGTGACGCCACTTTCAAGGAGCTATGTACCTGCACTGCTGGATTCCTCTCCATTACAACACTCACCAGAGCCCTGAAATTCACTCTACAAGTCATACGCTGGTGTGACTTCCGAAAACGCAAAGCTTCACTATTCTCCACATTCACTGTCATTAACAATGCTCAACACACTTGCTAAACTGAGCAAGGTCCTGCTTTTATTCTGAACAACTATCATCGCTATCTACCATATCACCACCCTAGGTGACATCTGCATACTTCCAAATTCTACTTTGAATTTCCTCATCCAAATCATTGATATAGGTGAAAAACAGCACCGAAACATAAGTGTGTAAGAATCGCCGAATCATAGAAAATAGTTGCATGTGTATGCCATTCGGCCATTCTAGCCAGCACCGCCATTCAATATGATCAAGTCTGATCATCCAAAATCAGTAGCCCGTTCCTGCTTTCTCCCCATATCATTTGATTTCTTTAGCCCTAAGATCTTCCCTATTGCAGACATATCGAATTCCCTCAGGTTTCTGCAGGTGTGCTTTATTGGATGTCGCTTCAATATGACCGGTCCATGACAAGTCATTGGTAATATTAATGCCACGCAATTTCAAGGTGTCAACCATTTCCACTTTGGCCCCATTGATGCAGATTGAGGCCGGGTACTCTATCGAGATTCCTGAACACAAAAACTAGCTCTTTCGTGTTGCTGGCATTGAGTGAGAGAGTGATCTCCTGACACCCAACGTGTTGCTAAGCTCCCCGTCTTCCGCTTGTGTTCCGCCGAGTCCTTGTTCGTCATCTGCAGATTTGTATATGTGGTTAAAGCCGCATTTGGGCGCACAGTCCTGAGTGTATCGTGAGGACAGTAGCGGACCGCATCCGAGACAATTGCTCTCCAGTGATTCACTCTCAGGATGGCCGATATTAGGCTTGTCGCAGTAACCGTTGGTACAGGTATACCCGAGACTGAAGGAGCAGACATTCTGTTCTAAGCGGGCGGAGAATGCGGGTATGGATCTCATTGCCTCGAGTCAGCTTGGTCCGGAATTCCCCCTTGGTTGGTTGGTTCTTCGTTTCTTGGTCCTCCAAAATATTCCAAATAGAAATTAAACTGGAAGGACTTAAACCAGAAAGGGTTTTTGGGAAGAAAGAGCTACCTTAAATTTAGTTGTATCTGGTTGGGTAACTATCGTAGAATGGAGATTATTCATTGCTTTAATTGTGCGGGGGAATATTTTACTGTAATGCATGTTGGTACGGTGACATTTTTGAATTGCTGCACACATCTGTCCTGGTAGCTGGAATCACAATTGGATCGAATGCCCTCGTCTGCTCCGAATTGGTTTGGGTTTGGCTCTGCGACGGCCATTGATCGGTTACCTGTGCCGCACGGCATAGTTTGACTTTAATGCCATAGACTTGGTTCGGCACGTTGGCGCAGCGGTAGAGTTGATGCCTTACAGCGCCAGGGACTCGGTTCAATCCTGACTACAGATGCTGTCCGTACGGAGTTTGTACATTCTCCCCGTGACCTGCGTGAGGTTTATCCGTGCGCCCCGGTTTCCTCCCACACTCCAAAGGCGTACAAGTTTGTAAGTTAATTGGTTTGATATCATTGTAAATTGTCCCAGTGTACATCGGATAATGTTAATGTACGGGGATCGCAGGTCAGCGCTGATTCTGTGGGCCGAAGGGCCTGTTTCCCGGCTGTATCTCTAAACTAAAGAAAAGTAATGGTTTCCGTTTGGCAAACAGACGTATCGCATTATGTGGTCCACAGTCCTCTCCATACTTGCTGATGGAGTCTGTGACAGCGATGGCATATTCATCCAGCTTAGTTGCAGAGTTCATGACTATTGACCAGTCCACTGACTCGAAACACTCAATGATTCCATTGTATGTTACTATTATGCACGTTGGTATGGTGGAGTTATATGCTTTGTATATAATCCTGTAAAGTCAAACTCTAGACAAGCACAAGGATAGACCAGTACAAATGTGCAAAGATTTCAAGGGAAGTTTCAAGGGATATGGGGAACAAGCCGGAACGACGTACTGATCTTTGATGATCAGCCATGATTATACTGAATGGCGGTGCTGACTCGAAGGGCCGAATGGCCCACTTCTGCACCTATATTCTATGTTTCTGTGATTGTAGTGTAAGTATACTAGACTTCACCGAGGCTTGCAGAAATAGGCGTCGCACTTCTGCTGCCAACTTGTCCATATGAAGTTTCAAAGTTCTTCATGACCCTACAGAGTCTTATCTTGGCCTTAACGGCCCGGTGTCCTGGCTGCGGCTCTCGGGCTGAGTTGCAGGTGTTGAACTGGCCTGTGGCCTTGTGTGTATTAACCTGCGTCTGCAATTCTTGGTTCCTAGCATCTGTTTATGTGCTGTGCTGTTCCCTGCTCCCTTTGTTCTGCAGCTCGCTGCATAACTGGTTGTCTGCAGTGGAACCAGGTGTATTCTGCGCCCGATCCCAACTCTCTAACTGAGGCGGCGGTTGCCAGTAGAGACGGGGAGCGGCAGCAGCTTACTGGGAGGGCCGGTGCAGGTTTCCTTTGTGTGGAAATCAGGCTGCGGTGTTGTTTACCTGCTGCTGCAGGTCCCGCCCACAGCAGGGATTGCAATTGGAACTGCGGCAGTCCGGATCGTTGTCAATTTGTCCGCGACTTCATTGCCCAGTGTGTGGACAGTGATCGCTTGTGGAGATGCCCCACTGGAAAAACCTGTATCCGTTGTATTACTGTTCCTCCGGAATCCCCGAGGACTGAATTGTTTTGTTCTCCTACTGTGGCTGACGTCTGGGCGCCGGGGACTCGGGCTAGAAGGCGACAATGTTGATCCGCTCTACCGCTAATTTTATCTGGGAAGGAGCTTACTGCGATTTCCCTAATTTCAAATTCACTATTTTTACTGGCGATTGGATGATGGTTGTCTCGGCTGATGGATCCTTGGTGTGTTGAGGGTCGGAGTCTCGGACTACAGGGAATTTCCGGGAATTTCCTGTCACTCTCCATGGAATACTGCTCGGAATCTCAACTGTTGGTCCGAGAACTGAATCAGAAATTAGTTTGATTGAGGCAAGGGTTGGAATGGGAAGAAAAGACGGGTAGTTGGGGGTTGGATGCAGAGCCAGTAGATGAGTAAATGTTTTTTTGTGGACTTAGAAATTGTAGATGCTGGTTGAAACCAAAGGAAGGCACACACAGCTGGAGTAACTCAGTGGGTCAGGCAGCATATTGGGGTTAAAGAAATGGGTGATGTTTTAGCTCCATACCCTTCTTCAGACTGAGAGTCAGAGGAGAGGGTAACAAATGATATGGATAGACATGGGAAAAATATAATTGGAAGATATGTCAAAAAGCCGATAATCAACGAAATACCTCCCCCTCCCTCCAGCCCTTCCTCTTCCCCTCCCGCTTCCCCTCCTCTTCCCCTCCCTCTGCCCTTATCCTCTGCCCCTCCGCTCCTTCTGCCCCTCCCCCCTTCTTCTCCTCCCTCTGCCCTTGGGCGGATATTCCGGGGGGGGGGGGGCAGTGGGGAGTCGGGGGGAACACGTCCCCTCCGTGTTTTGAGAGGTGGTGACAATCCCCACTCCCATGTTTTGTAACCCGGATTTTGAAATTCGGTGAAAAAAATCTAATCAAAATCTCAGCTTTCGGAGCAAAAAGTGGGTGCGGGACAGATGATCGAGGGCTCCGATTGGACCAGATATACGTCAGTCAGCAGGCAGTAGGAGGGGGGCGGGATATGATGATTCAGCGCGATGATTGGAGGCGGGAGGCGTCGGTCAGAGGCGGAAGTAGGGGGTGGGACTGAGTACAGAGCGCGGTGATTGGAGGAGGGAGACCGTGGTGGAGCAAACATGGTAGAGCGGAGCTAGAATCGGCCCGTTTACGGGGCGTTTCATCGCGCGGCGCAGCTTAAAATCGGCCGCGGTATCTTTCGTCACCCCACGACCAAATTGCTGCGAACAGGCGATAGAGGCTGCCGATGTTGAAGCCCCCGCCAGGCCTTGGAAGTTCCCGCGGCCGATTTTTAGCCGCCCCGTGCGATGAAAGGCCCCGCGAACGGGCCGACTAAAGCCCCACGATTCGGGTCGGACGAAGCTGCTGTTGCTGGAGATCGGAGTCGGTTACCAACCAGGTCAGCTCACGATGTTACCATCCACCAGTCTCATGGCTGATGCCTCGCACGCGTGTGTTTGTGTTTGTGTGTGTGTGCGCGCCTCGGATCCACTCACTCGGGCCCTCAGCAGTCTCACGTAAACAGAACAGAAGGAGGGACAACCGTCACGCCCCAACGGAAAGATCACCCTTATATACCCCGATAAACTAAAGGCGCGAAAGTACAGGGGCTTGCAAACCCTACAAGGCTATTACCGATACCGACGCGAACATACATGGGGAGGCAACTACTTTGCCCAATCACAGATCAGTACACATAACATACAGGTACAGGCCATCCTTCTGGACGAATCACAGGTACCAGCGGGAAGACACCGAAACAATGGAGAAACATAAAACTCCCCTAACCAATCATAAGCAAGCATTCAGCGTCTTTGCAAATATTACTGAAACCTCTTTAGGAACCCAGTCCTAGTGGCAACAGGTGGGTCACATGGGCAGAAGCTTTCTGGAGCTTCTTCACAGTTCCAGACTTAGTGGAGCCAGCTAGGTCACATGCGTCTCTAGCACCTTGCAAAATGATGTCATTATCAATGTAAGTGTGTTACAAAACATACCTTCAGCGGTGCTGCAGTTCTGTCACTGGCCGTGTGCACGACTTTGCCGCCTTTGAGAGGGAGGCGGTTTAAAATGTCGTTTTCTCCAGCCTGTTGAAATTGATCTTTGTCAGGCTGTTTAGTTGCTGACGAAAAATCGCTCCGACTGCCGTTTTATCAAGTTTATTAAAAAATACCGCTGGATAATTTAATAGCAGGAGTAAAATTAAAATTGTCTTCAAAAGCCGTCAACGCCTACAATGGGACGGATCTCACATGCGGGACAAAGCAAGTTACGCCGTTTATTTTTACATATAAACGTGGTTCCTAGGATGCCTTTAATCAAAATTTCACGTTGCGAAAAGGTGATTTAGGCCCCATACGAACAGGCAATGTTTTTCCTGCCGATATGGGGTTTAAATTCACTGCAAATGCAACGTTGCAATCGACTGCGTTCCACGAAATCCCACTCGCAAGCTGATTTAAATGGCCTCTATTAATTTACGGGAATTAAACACTAAATTTCTTCCATTTGGCCTATACATTCATTTCAATGAGATTTAAAAATCATGTTATATTGCGAATTCTTGTGTGAATGTTATTTGGACACACGCTATTTTAAAAAAAAGTTAACCTTTCCTTAAGAAATGGATAGATGTTTAGATCTAGTATTGAATTAGCTACAATTAGGTAACTAGCTAATTATATGCTTTAAATTCAGGTCATCCAAGTAAGATTGTTTCATATTTGTTTCAGAATGCTTCAATCTATAATAACTGAAAATGTCATTCAGTTCTCTTAATTTTTAAGAAAGTTATGGGCTTTTGACTGTCCTTGATCATAGCTTTTGAGTTAAGTCAATGGGAAAGCAATAGGGAATAAGATGCTAATTTCCGACTATGAAAATGGCCATAACTTTTTTAATACTGAAGATATGGAAGTGAATTAGGTGTCAAATTAAACTTATTTTTATGCTTTATCGGATGGAATAAATTGCAGACTTGATTTTTTAAATCTCAAAATGTTGTAACATTGCTGATCAATGAAGCCCATTCTCCCACAGATACTTGCCATTTTCCAAAGTACCCAAACACTTCCACATTCACAACCCCACAGCGTATCACTCAATCAGTATCACCCCGCAGTGTATCACTCCACTAGTACTACCCCACAGTGTATCACTCCATCAGTACTACCCCACATTACATCACTCCATCAGTACCACCCCACAGTGTCTTACTCCATCAGTACTACCTCACATCACATCGCTCCGTCGGTAGAAACACACATTGTATCACTCCATCAGTACTACCCCTCCATCAGTACTATCCCACCGTCTGTCACTTCATCAGTACTTCCCCACAGTGTTTCACTCCATCAATGCTACCAACCATTGTGCCAATCCATCAGTATAGCTCCAGTGTATTTCTCCATTGGTACTACCCCACAATATCGTAATACAACAGTACTGTAGTAGACATTTAGCTCAACTCAATAGATTATAACTATAATCAACCATTACATTTTATCTGCCAGTAATTATGTGGGCGGGATTGATACGTAGTCTGAGGCGACTTTGCGGCTGGGATTCTCGCGCAAACGCGCTAGTAGTTTTATTTTAGTTTGAAGAAGCATAGGGGAAGATCGTGCACGACTGACTACGAGTAAGATCGAAATTAATTTATACAAGAAGAAGTTTGATTGAATATCTTACTGTTTTTACTACTACAATAAAGAAGCTATTAATCAAGAGACTGTGTTTGGAAGATGTATCTTTCGACAGTATTGAATGTCTCATGGAGAGCTCATGAGTGCATTTCAATCATCTCCTGGACCCCTGCCTTCAATCATCGTGACCAAAGGAAAGAAATCCGTGAGACGGTAAGTCTGTCACTCGATCATGACTACCCTAACAAGTGTCAGCAAACATTTTATCACTTCATTAGTACTAGACAGCGTGACACTGTGTTGGTCCCTGGATGACCTAATAGTGTGTCACACCATCAGTACTACCCCGACGTTTGTTACTCCACCAGGATTCCTCCACAGTGTGTCACTCCATCAGTGCTATCACAGATTGTGTCAGTCCATTAGTGAGGCTCCCCAGTATGTCACACCATCTGTCATTCCCCATATTATGTCAGTCCATCAGTAATACCCCGAATTTTGTCACTCCATCAGTACTATCCTATAGTGTGCACTCCATCAGCTCTGTCACACATTGTCGGTCCATCATTACTATGCCACATTGTCACCCCGTCAGTCCTATCCCACAGTATGTCACTACATCAGTACAACCTCGCAGTGAGTCGATTCATCAGTTCCACCCCACAGTGAATAACTCCATCTGTAGTACTCCACAGTGACACTCATTTGAAGTTTGACCTTTATTTTATGAGGAGTAACGATGAGCGATTACGTGAAATATTCCGGCCAGTCCGCATGTGCGTCAACCTTCAAAGCAGCGGTGTGAAATCACAGATAATGGCAATTGAAGTAACATAGTAAGATTAGAAAACCTAGAAACTACCAGATGACCTTTGTGATATGAGGGTTGGTGGCGGTGAGCACGTAATCGCTCATCGTAACACCTCATAAAATAAAGATGAAACTTCAAACTGGTAAGTTCTCGTTTAATCGTACTATTTTACTTCGGAGTCACGTGAGTGATTCCGTGAAGACCTCAAAGCTCTGTGATTTCATAGCATGGATACGAGTCCATATGACACACTGCCTTAGTTGACACAGGATGAGTAATAACAAACAATACATTCAAACATGATACAGAATTAAACACGTTGGTGCTTTATTTAACAAAATAAAAAACAATAGCGATCCATCTCTCCTGGTGGAAACTACAAAGCAGAACTCAAAATAGAATGGCCATATACCCCTGGTATGGCAAGAGGTTTGTGATGGAAGCTTTCAAAAATAATTTCTTTGGACCATCCTGTGGCCGCGAGGATTTGGTCTAGAGAGATGTCCAGTGCCCTTGTTACTGACATTGAAGCCGCCCTGGTGGAGTAAGATTTACAAATATCAGTCTCAACTCCTGCGGAAGCCAGAACCTTAGCCACCTTGAGATGGTCTGTGCCAACACCTTTTTATGAGGCTATTCGTGAGGCGTTATGAGGCTTTTTGTTACGCCAATTCGGGGCCTCTGAGGCACTAGGTGATCTCAATATACCATCGTAAGTGCATAACTACACAGATGCGAAGATCTATGGGGTATGCCATAAAATTAAGTTAAAGCCCTGCCGTCCCTGGCCTGCTCTGTTTAAGTAAATCATGAACATAAAAGGTTATGTTGTTGACAGAGGAAACCAACCTGTCCAGTCGAAGCTTGTGCAGTATACACAAGTCTGAAGTTATACAACTCCACTCATTGAAAATCAAATGTAACCTCCCACCAACTTGTGACTGGCCCATAAATTTCTGAAAAGAACCAGATCCACCTACCTCCATAGTTATTTGCCACTTCATCAGTACTACCCACCAGTGTTTTATTCCATCAGTACAGCTCCATTGTGCCCTCCATCAGTAACACCACAGTGTGTCTCTCCATCAGCACCACCACAGTGTGTCACTCCATCAGTGGACGAAGAGAAGGAAGCCCAGAGAGGAAGGATAAAGAGCGTAGGAGAGAGAGTAACAGTTCCGAGAGAGTGACAACAGTAAGGATGGAGGGAGAGAGAAAGAGAAAGAGAGGAGGGAGAGGTGTTGCGTTTATTCGCTGTTTTATTTAGGTTTAGGACAATTCTGAGAGGGCAATGTTCTCGGTGTCGTGAGTTTTGGGATCGTTCCGCCTCAGAGGTGATGGAGGCATTGAATGTTATTGTCCTATGGTATAGTCAGACCTATTCCAGGCAAGCAGG
This sequence comes from Okamejei kenojei, assembly GCA_035221665.1. Taxonomy (NCBI): domain Eukaryota; kingdom Metazoa; phylum Chordata; class Chondrichthyes; order Rajiformes; family Rajidae; genus Okamejei; species Okamejei kenojei. Next base: position 4,264,896 of record CM069140.1, on the reverse strand, counting down.
GAGTGAATAGTTCCCGGGATCAGTCAGCGGGAGTGTGGGGTTGAGGTCACAGTCAGTGAAGCCGCGATCATATTGAGTGGTGAGGCAGAGTGGAGGGGAGGGGGCATTTTAGTCCGAGGTGATGTGTGAACTAATTCCTCACCCTGTGGACAAAGATCGCCCAGTCCTGTCCACCTTCAAACTGGGCACCAGAAGCCCTGAGAGGGTCCCTGGAATTTGGCATTGCCTTGCTGTGTGGAACCGATTGAAGGAAATCAGACAAACAACATGAGATGGAGAGTTGGATCTGATGGATATCGCCACAATTCCCAGTCTTTGGAGTTTCTCAATCAATTCCCTGAATAAATATTAACCTGTCTGTCTCAGCAGGGATTTCACTCGGCTGATGTCATCTGTTTGTGAATCATTTCAACATCTCTATTTTTAAACTCTGTTGAAACTTCACTGTCCCGGTGGAGACGGAAAATGGTATAACATCTCCAGGAATGTTCTGTCCCAGCATTTCATTGTGAGACATTACCGGAAGCTCACGGGGACACGTCGCTGGGCAGAGAAAATGGGGGCAAATCTGCAGGAATATTTGGACATTCATAAAATTGTTTACGTGGTCATTGCTGCCGTTGGAATCCCTGGTAAGTGAGCAGAACAATTCAAGTTTTATACCTCCGTGTGTTAACTGGTGTTGACCTGATTCTCATCATGTCACACGTTCCCAACTGATGATCGTTGTACAAGAATATGTGAAGAATATCAATCCTCTCAGTGAAATATTTGTGAAATAACGCTGTTGTGAATTTTCTTATTTCGGACAGCTGAAACTAAGCCTCTTTTTCTCTCACTGCTGCTGCCGGCCGGGAGCCACTAGAATGTTGTTCTTGCCTTCAGTGGCACCTTGCCCAGAGTTGTCCCAGTGCTCGGGACAGGCAGGCAGGCAGAAAGCTCTCCGGGACGGTGTGACTGGGAGATTGGGGTTCACATTGTGAAGTTCTCTGTGACTAAGTTATTGATCAGAGTGAACAGCTGCTCCTGTTGACACTGTGTCTCACTATGGAGTCTTGTCTGTCACCCTCGGATTCCACACATAGCCTGTTGGTCAATAATTGGATCCATCTCCTGGACCAGTGGCCGCGAATCTACCGGCGTGTGTGTGTTTGTTGTTATTGAATTGAACTCGCTGTGGAATGAATCCATTAACGGAGCCACTTTGCTGCCGGATTCCATGCTGCCCCTGCCTTCCCTCTGGAGGCCTCCTCGTCCCCATCTCCCCCCCATGCCGAGTTCCCAGAGCCCTGGGTAAATGCGGCCGGCCGGCCGCTCACGGTTAAGACTGTGAAAGCGGCCCCATCAGAGACTGTGAGGAGCAGCTGGGTTCACTATAGAAAGGATCATTGCGCCTATTGTAGCGGGTGGATGCTGCCCGTTCCCTCCCCTCCCATCTGCCAGTCGCCTAATCGCTCTCCCCTGAAGCGGGCAGGCAGGTCAGGTGCAGTCGGAGCCGGCTCTGACATTGTTAAACTTGCAGCAGCCGTGCACCGACTCCAACACTCCTGATCTTGAGCTGAAGGTCGAGCAGGTGTTCAGTCCCGGAGACCGTGTTGAGTAAATGCCCACTGACCGTTCCCTTGTCTTTCCCAGTGAATTTAGTGGCGATTGTGATCCTGTCCCGGGGAAAGTGCGGCCTCTCCACCTGCACCACTCGCTACCTGGTGGCCATGGCAGTGGCCGATCTACTGGCCGTCATCACCGAGGTCATTTTGCGTCGGATCGAATCTCATTATTTTACACAGAGTTTCCTGTCCGTCACCCCCGTGTGCCGTGTTAACGAAGTATTGAGGTTCACAGCTATAGATTGTTCTGTCTGGTTCACCGTCACTTTCACTTTTGATCGCTTTGTCGCCATTTGTTGCCAGAAGCTGAAAACTAAATATTGCACCGGGAAAACTGCGGCTGTGGTTCTGGCAACAGCCGGCGTTCTGTTCTGTGTGAAAAACCTTCCCCGCTACTTCACACTGGAATCCAGATATATCATCAACAATGTCCCGTGGCGCTGTGTCACAGTGCCCAGTTATTACACTGACCCCGGGTGGGTGGCATTTGACTGGATCGACACGGTTTCAACTCCGCTCCTCCCTTTCGCTGTAATCCTGCTGCTCAACGCTCTGATAGTCCGCCACATTTTAGTGGCCAGTCGGGTCCGTAAGGGGCTGAGGGGTGAGAGCAAGGGGGAGAACCACAGTGACCCGGAGATGGAGAGCAGGAAGAGGTCTATGGTTTTACTCTTCACCATCTCCGGCAGCTTCATCCTCCTGTGGCTGACGCTGGTTGTAAACTTCGTCTATTATCAGATCACCGGAATTGGAAATGATTTGAATGATTCTCAATTAATCTTTGGCAAAGTCGCAGCTTTGCTGAGGAATCTCAGCTGCTGCACCAACACATTTATTTATGCGGTGACCCAGTCCAAGTTCAGGGAGCAGGTGAAAAGCGCGGTGAAATATCCGCTAACCTCAGTGCTTCGGCTCATTCATAAATCCGCGCCCTGAGCGCATCCATCCCAGAGGTGGTCGCAGTCTCTCCGCTCCGGGCTCCGGCTCCTGGCATTCACCGCCGGAGACATGAGGGAGGGAGGGAGGGAGGGAGGGAGGAGCTGGCCAAAGTTGACTGGAAAGATACACTGGCAGGGATGAGAGTGGAACAACAATGACAGGTATTTCTGGGAAGGTGCAGGATCAGTTCATTCCAAACAGGAAGAAAGATTTCAAGGGGAGAAAGGGACGACCATGGCTGACAAGGGACGTCAGGGTCAGTATAAAAATTAAAGCGAAGAGGTACAACGTAGCAAAGATGAACGGGAAGCAAGAGGATTGGGTAATGTTTAAAGAACAACAGAAGATAACCAAAAATACTATACAGGAAGAAAAGACGAGGAGAGAGAGAGAGAGAGAGAGAGAGAGAGAGAGAGAGATGCGGTGAGAGGATAGAGGGGGAGAGAGAGAGGGTGAAGAGGGGTGAGAGAGAGAAGGTATAGAGAGAGTGAGAGAGAGAGGGGACAGAGGGGGAGGGGCTGGAGATAGGGGAGAGAGAGGGAGGAAGGGAGGGGGTGAGAGCGGAGGTAAAAATAGGGGGTGAGAGAGGGGGAGGGAGAGAGGGGGAGAGAGGAGGGTCAGAGAGAGAGAGGGGGATAGAGATTGGGAGAGAGTGACGTTGAGAGAGAGATGGGGAGGGGGGAGTAAGAGGGAGAGATAGAGAGAGAGAGAGAATGAGAGAGATATGGACGGGAGAGGGGGCGAGAGAGAGGGAGAGGAGAGAGAGAGAGAGGGGGGGGAGAGTGGTGGGTAGAGAGGGGGAGAGGGAGAGAGGGGGGGGGGGAGAGAGCAGAGGGAGAGAGAGGAGGGAGAGGGGGAAGAGGGAGAGACGGGGAGAGAGTGGCAGGAAGAGAGGGAGACGAGCTGGGAGAGAGGGATGGGTGTGGGGGAGGGGAAGAGAGAGAGAGGGGGCAAGAGGGAGAAAGAGAGAGGGGGAGAGATTTAGAGAGAGGGTGGGAGGGCCGGAGAGAGGGAGAGCGCGGGGGTATGGAGAGAGACAGGGGAGAGAGGGGGTTGGGAGAGAGAAAGAGGGGAAGAGGGGGAGAAAGAGAGTGAGAGAGAGAGAGAGAGGGGAAGGGGGAAAGAAAAGGGGGTAGAGGAGAGGTGGATTGAGAGGAAAAGTGAAAGAGAGAATGGGGAGAGGTGACGTGAATGAGAGGGCAGAGGGGAAAGAGAGGATAGAGTGTAGAGAAAGCGGGAGAGAAAGAGAGACAGGAGGGAGAGAGAGAGTGGAGAGACAATAGAGGGGGAGAGAGTGAGTGAGGAGAGGGAGAGGAGAGGGGAGAGAGAGAGGGGGAGAGGGGGTAGAGAGAGAGGGAGAGGGGTAGAGAGTGAGGGGGAGAGAATGAGCCGGGAGGGGGAGAGAGAGGGGGGGCGAGGGAGACAGAGAGAGAGAGCTAGCTAGAGTTTGAGAGACGAGAGGGGGAGAGAGGCGGGTGAGAGCGGGAGGAGAGAGAGAGAGAGAGGGGGGAGAGTGAGGGAGAGAGAGAGGGAGGGGAGAGGGAGAGATAGATGGCGGAGAGGGGGATGGAGAGGGGGGAGAGAGGGGGGGGAGAGAGAGAGAGGGGAGTGAGGGAGAGGGAGAGAGGGGAGAGTGGGAGAGTGAGGGGTAGGGGATAGGGAGAGACAGGAGATGGTGAGGGAGAGACGGGGATGAGAGAGAGACAATGACAGAGAGAGATGGGGAGAGAGGGGAGAGAGAGGGAGGGAGGGAGGGGGGAGAGAGTGGAGGTAGAGAGAAGTGGAGATAAAGGGAGTGAGGGGGAGAGAGAAGGGGAGAAAGAAAGGGGGAAGAGAGAGAGAGAGAGAGAGGGGGGAGACTGGAGGGAGAGAGAGAGTAACGGGAGAGGGCGAGAGGGAGATAAAGTAGAGAGCGGGAGGGGAGAGAGAGGGAGAGAGAGGAGGGCAGAGAGCAGAAAAGAGAGGAGGCGAGAGGGACATAGATATAGAGAAAGAGGGCGACAGAGAGGGGGATTGGGATTGAGAGGGGGAGAGAGATGGAGGAGAAAGAGAGGGGGCAGGGAAAATGGGAGAGGTTAAGTGGGAGAGAGAGAGAGAGAGAGAGAGAGAGAGAGAGAGAGGGGAGTGAGAGAGAGGGGTGAGAGGGAGAAAACATTGAGAGAGAGAGGGGGAGAGAGAGGGGGATTGGGATTGAGAGGGGGAAGAGAGAGGGAGGAGAAAGAGAGGGGGCAGGGAAAATGGGAGAGAGAAAACGGGAGAGAGAGAGTGAGAGGAGAGAGAGAGATAAGAGAGGGGGAGAGCGCAAGGGGAGAGAGAGTGGAGAGACAATAGATAATGGAGGGGAGAGAGGGAGAGACTGAGGGGAGGGAGAGAGAGCGGAGGGGGAGAGAGAGAGAGAAAGAGAGAGAGAGAGAGAGAGAGAGAGAGAGAGAGAGAGAGAGTGGGGGATCGAGTGAGGGGGAGTGAGTGAGAGAGAGAGAGAGAGAGAGAGAGGCGGGAGAGAGGGTGAAATAGAGAAAGGGGCGAGAGTTACGGGGGCGAGAGAGACGGGGAGAGAGGGGGGGTAGAACGAGAGGGAGAGAGAAAGAGAGGGAGGGAGGGGGGACAGAGAGAGAAGAGAGAGAGAGGGGGGACAGAGAGAGAGGAGAGAGAGAGGGGGGATAGAGAGATGGGAGAGAGAGAGAGGGGAGTGGTGAGAGAGACAATAGAGATAAGAGAGAGAGAGGGGAGAGAGGAAAAAATGGGAGAGAGGGGAGGGAGATAGAGGGGGAGACAGATAGAGGGGAAGAGACGGGGGAGAGACGAGAGTACTCCCCACTCATCAGACGCATTAAACCCAACTGTGAGGACAGTCAAGGTTTGGTCAGATGAAGCGGACTCCACACTCCGGCAGCGTTTTGGTAACACTGACTGGGATGTGTTTGCAGCTCAGGCCACCCTTGACTCCCACACTGACATTGAGGCCTATACTTCCTCTGTTCTGGACTTCATCAATTCCTCCATCAACAGTGTCACCACTCTCAAACACATCACCACACACCCGAATCAGAAGCTATGGATGAACAGCGAGGTCAGGCGACTGCTGAAAGTACGGGACTCGGCTTTCAGGTCAGGCGATGACCGTGACTATATTTCATCGAGGGCCAATCTGAAGAGGGGCATCAAGAACGCCAAACACAGATACAAGCTGCGGATCGAGGAGCACTTCAACAGCAACTCCGACCCCCGAGGCATGTGGCATGGCATCCAGGCCATCACTGACTACAGAGCCACCAACTCCACCCCCACTTCCAGCGACGCATCCTTCCTCAAGGAACTCAATCACTTTTATGGCCGCTTTGAAAGGGACAACCAAGAGTTGGCCATCAAGGCTGTGCTCCCCGATGACCACCAGCCCCTCACACGCAACCCCTACGACGTGCACGTGCACTGAGTAGGATCAATGTACGTAAGGCTGCCGGCCCTGACGGCATCCCCGTGCGCGTCCTCAGGACCTGTGCTGCACAGCTGACAGACGTCTGGACTGACATCTTCAACCTGCCACTTGCCCAGGCAGTTGTCCCCACGTGCCTTAAAACTACCTCCATCGTGCCAGTGCCAAAACACTCCACTGCGGCGAGCCTCAACGACTTCCGCCCAGTTGCACTCACCCCTATCATCGCCAAGTGCTTTGAAAGACTGGTCAAGACACACCTCAAATGCTGCCTACCTCCCACTCTGGACCCCTACCAGTTTGCATACCGCAAGAACAGGAGCACGGAGGATGCCATCTCAACGGCACTCCACTCCGCCCTCTCCCACCTCGACAACAGAAACACTTATGTGAGAATGCTGTTCATCGACTACAGCTCAGCATTCAACACCATTATCCCCTCGAAATTGATCGCCAAACTCGATGACCAGGCCATCAACCCCTCCCTCTGCAAATGGTTACTGGACTTTCTAACCAACAGATCACAGTCTGTTAGGTTGAATAACCACTTCTCTTCCACCCTCACCCTGAACACTGGCATACCCCAGGGCTGCGTGCTGAGCCCCCTCCTCTACTCCCTCTTCACCTATGACTGCATACCAGTACATGGTACCAACACCATCATCAAGTATGTAGATGACACGACGGTGATTGGCCTCATCAGCGACAACAATGAGTCGGCCTACAGGGAGGAGGTTCAGCTCCTAACAGCATGGTGTGCCGCCAATAACCTGGCCCTCAACTCCAAGAAGACCAAGGAGCTCATTGTGGACTTCAGGAGATCGAGAGGCTGCACGCACAACCCCATCCATATCAACGGGACGGAGGTGGAACGTGTCACCAGCTTCAGGTTCCTGGGGGTCAACATCTCTGACGACCTCTCCTCAGGCACGTGCCGTCAGGGTAGGCAAGGTAGGCACTGCCTACCTTGACTAAAATTATAACATGGGTTTTCAAATATGGTTTGTCAATAGGAAACAAAGTGAGAAGAATGGAGCTTATGTACCAATAATATGGTAAGCTCATTTTGTGTTTATGTTTTTAAATACTGTATTTCCCGGGGTGTGGGGGGGGGGGGGGGTGGAGGATAGCTCCTTTCACAGTGTTTGGGGAGTCTGGCCCGGGTTGAGGTTGCGGGGCGGGCACGAATGTTATGAATGAGGGGATTGGGATAATGCTACTTGCGACGCTCCTTGCACGGAGGCGTGGAATGCCACCGCATTGAGGCCGGGGGGGGGGGGGGGGGGGCGGGATAGAAGTAGCTCAGGTGGCTGAGCGGCCGCCGGGCCGGACAGCGGAACCAGCTGCCACCTTAGCTCCTTCTGCCGGTCCCTGCTCACCTCTGGCAGCTCTCAGTCTACAAAACACTCTCCTGCCATTCGCTGGCCTCACTCATGCCCTTAAATTCCGACAGCGCGATTGAGGTTACTCGGAATGTGGGAATTTAAGGATTTGCAGGAAGCTGCTGACATGAGCGAAGTTGGCGAACGGCAGGTGACAGGTGTTCCGACAGAGAGCACTGCCAGAGGTGAGCGGGCCGGCAGAAGGCGCTGAAGTGGCGGCCAGTTCTGCTGTCGAGCCGCTCGCAGCTCCCCGAGCTGCTTCTATCCCCCGCGACAGTGCGGGGCCTTCGCGCCCGGAAAGCTGCGGCAGCGGTGAGTGAGTTTCTGGCATTATCCCCGACACCCTCCTTCTCAACACTGAACAATTGAGGTCAGTGGCTTCACAAATATCTCATTCTCCTCCCCTGGGAGTTTTGTTAAACAGACATTGGTACCATGTATCGCACTACCGAGCCTTTTCCTCCTTGAGGCATCCAGAAAAACTGCAATCACTTTGGCTGAAACTTACAATGAAGTATCAGTTTGCAATATGAGGCTGCAGCCAGAGCAATTAGGCTGTCTCCATATAAAGCAGTTTCTTATGGGAGAAAAAGGTGTTGCCGACCTAACTGGATTAGCCCAAATCGTGACATTGAAGAATTGGTGATGTTAATTGACTTTTCCCTCGGCTATATATAGTTTCCATAAAAGGGGCAAATAATTAATTCAATCACATATTCCACCGAATTCAAGATTTGTTCAGCAACGTGTCCCAAATGGTCTAGGACTAGGAAGCCTTGGGCAAATTGAAATGTCACTGTTTTATTTATTTATTTATTTATGTAACGGAGCGAACAATCTGCGCATGCGTGGTTTGATATTTTTTTTAGCGGACTGAGTGCCTACCCTGAGTAATCACTCATGGCACGTGCCTGCCTCTCCTGGACCCACAACACATCCTCGCTGATCAAGAGGGCTCACCAGCGTCTCTTCTTCCTGAGGAGACTTAAGATGGTCCACCTGTCTCCCCAGATTCTGGTGAACTTCTACCGCTGCACCATCGAGAGCATCCTTACCAACTGCATCACAGTATGGTGTGGTAACTTGCTCGACCGGAAAGCTCTGCAGAGGGTGGTGAAGATCGCCCAACGCATCACAGGCTCCTCACTCCCCTCCATTGAGTCTGTCCATAGTAAACAATGCCTGCGCAGGGTGCACAGCATCGCCAGGGACAGCTCACACCCCAACCATAGACTGTTTACCCTCCTCCCATCCGGGAACGCTACAGGTCCCTCCGCTGCCGGACCAGCAGGCTGAAGAACAGCTTCTTCCCTGCGGCTGTCACACTTCTCAACGCTGCACCTCAATGACTGCCTATCTCCACCCCCCCCCCCCCCCCCCCCCCCCCCCCCCCCCCCCCCCCCCCCCCCCCCGGACTATCCAATCACCAGCAAATTGCACGGATACCCCTGTATATGTATAGATCTATATACTCGTACTACTGCGCAATTACTGTTTTATTTGTAAGTTCGCCCGTCGGAGATACCAACTGCACAATGTTGTCACTGTTGTTTCTGTATTGTACACTGCACAATGACAATTAAAGATTGAATTGAATTGAATTGAATTGAAGAGAGGGAGAGAAAGAGGAGAGACAGAGGGGGGGAGAGGGTGGGAGGGAGAGTGGAGAGAGTGAGGGAGAGAGAAGGTAGTGAGAGGGGGAGAGAGAGCGGTGAGAGTGAGAGAGAGATGGGAAGAGAGAGACAGGGGGACAGAGAGAGAGAGAAGAAGAAAGAGAGAGAGACGGGGAGAGACAGAGAGGGAGGGGGAGGGGAGTGAAAGCGGAGGAAGAAAGAGGGGGAGAGAGAGGGGGAGAGGGAGACGGGGAGAGATAGATGGGGAGGGAGAAATGGGGAGAGAGAAAGACGGGGAGTGATAGATGGGGAGGGGAGAAAGAGAGGGGGGAGAGAGGGAGAGAAGGAGGGAGAGAGACATTGACGGGAGAGAGGGCGAGAGAGGGAGAGATGGATAGGAGAGAGAGAGAGAGGAGAGAGAAAGGGGCAGAGAATGTAGAGACAATAAACAATAGAGGAGGAGAGACTGAGGAGAGAGGGAGAGAGAAGGAGAGAGAGGGGGGTTGAGTGAGGGGCAGACGGGGAGTGAGAGAGGGGCGGGAGAAAGCGAGAGCGGGAGAGAGTGAAGGGGAGAGACAAATAGGCGGGAGAGACGGCGAAAGAGACAGGGGGCGAGATAAACGGGGACAGAGTGAGAGACGGGGACAGAGAGGGAGAGTGAGTGTGAGAGAGAGAGAGAGAGAGAGAGGGTGGGGGAGAGATGGGAGAGGTGGAGAGAAGAGAAAGATAAGAGAGAGAGGAGGAGAGAAAGGGAGAAAAGGAGGTAGAGGGGAGATAGAGGGAGGAGAGAAATGGGAGATAAAGATTGGGGAAAAGCATGAGAGATGAGAGAGGGGAGTGAGAGAGAGATAGGAGAGAGGGGGGTAGAGAGGGGGAGGGAGAGAGAGAGGGAGAGAGGGGAAGTAAGGGAGAGAGATAGGAAAGAGAGCGGGATAGAGAGGGGGTGGAGGAAGAGTGTGATAGAAAGGGGAGAGAGAGAGGAAGGGAAAGAGAGTGGTAGAGAGAGTGGGGAAGAGAAGGTAGAGAGAGGGGGAGAGAGAGGGAAGAGAAAGGCTGAGATGGATGGGGAGAGAAAGGTGCGAAGAGAAGGCAGAGAGAGGAGGAGAGAGGGGAGAGGGAGGGGGAGAAGAGGGGGGGAGAGAGAGGGGTGATGGTGAGAGGGTGGGGGGAGGTGGGGGGGCGAGGGAGAGATAGAGGAGGGAGGGATAGAGAGGGGTAGAGAGAGGAAGGGAGAGAGATGGGGTCGAGAGAGAGGGGAGAGAGACAAAGGACAAATGACATTTATTGTCACATACACCAATTGGTGTAGTGAAATTTGACGTGCCATGCAACACACAGATAAAGATAAGACACAACACTAAAGAATTAACAATGAACATAAAAATATCCGTCCACAATGGTTCCCACTGTGGGGGAAGGCACAAAGTCCAGTCCCATCCCCATGTCCACCCATAGTCGGGCCTATTGAGGCCTCTGCAGTCGGCGCTACGGCGGCCCGATGTTTTAGACCTTCTCGCCGGGTGATGGTGCTCCGACATCGGGAGAGTCCTCACAGCGGCTTGGGACACCAGGAGCGGCCGCTTCCTTACCGGAGTCCGTGGCTTCCGAAGCCGACAAGGCCGCGCCGGATGGAGCTCCACCCCTGGCGATCTCGCCGAGAGATCCCAGGCTCCTGATGTTAAAGTTCAGCGCTGCCGCCCGCAGCCGGCCGCCCCACAGTCCCGCAGCTCCGCGATGTTCACCTGCGGTCTCAGCGTTCCGGAGCCCCAGCGCGGCGACCCAGGCAAGGTATCGCCCGCACCCCTCCACGATGGTGCTCCAGTGCTGCGCCGCTGCCGGCCGAGGCTCTGGGCGGTCCAGTGATATGAATATTGATTTCTCTCCCTTCAGCTGGCCCCGGCATTTCCTCTCTCTATCCCTTCCCCACCCAAGGCACACTCGCTTCTCATTTTCATTCTACAAACATCTCACAATGGCCTGTTTCCGTTATCATCGTTACTTTTTTGCATATATTTTATTCATTGTTCTTTATCTCGCCACATCATTGTCTATATCTCATGTTTCCCTTATTCCTAACCAGTCTGAAGGAGACATTCCGAAACATCACCCATTCCTTCTCTCCGTGGAGGACCGGATGCAGGTCGGGGCAGGGGAGACGAGCTCAGCCTTCCAAGCCTCAATCCAAGCTCAGCCTTCCTCCCATGCATCCTAGCCCCGACGAGTGCCGCCGCCTTCCTCACCGGACAGCAACCGAGGGGAAAAATACAGAATAAATATTTTCCAACCCCCTGAATCCCACAGGGAATGTTCCTGTCCTGTCTTTGAAATGAAGCCGTCACGATTGTGCACGATAAGTCAGCATTATCGTTTTTTTAAAATATATAGACGAAAGCTGATCAAGTTCAAGTTGGAATTTATTGTCACGTGCACCAGTTAAGGTACAGTGATATTTGAGTTGACATACAGCCATACTAAGTAAAAAACAACAAGACACACAGCTACATAAAATAAAATATAACATAAACATCCACCACAGCGGAATCCACATGCCTCACTGTGATGGAAAGTTCAATCATCTTCCCCTTTTGTACACCTGTGGTCGGAGCTGTCGAACCCTCCGCAGTTGCCGCTCGCTGCCGACACATTACACAAAAGTCCCTTTAAACTTCCATGATCCAAAGACATCCTCGTGAAGAAGGCCTATGATTACACAGCTTTCCAGCCAGAAGCCGCGAAAGCATTGCGGGAGTTTGCGATATTTAAGTATGAAAGAAATGACTACCCTCTTAGACCACATGCAAGAAATTAATGTTGTCAGCAATATGAAAATGATCACTCTAAAACTGCCCTATAGACTTAGAGAAAAGATAAAGCTGGTCTGTTAGAGGAAAATTAGAATCGAGAGGACATGATTCCTGATCTGGGGAACTTCATAGAAAAGGAAGTAGGTTCATGTCAAATTTACACTATGGGAGTATTCAAGATCCTAAATCAATCGCAACTGTCAAAGGTTCTACCTTTACTAAAACAAAAGGACGATCAGGACCTAAGGGAAGTCGTTTTTTTTCCGCTGTAAATACCTACAGAAACAAAAGGCCAAAAGGAAGAAGATACATCTACTGTTAAGCCAAGATGGTTCTGCTTGTCATCCAGCGAGAAGAAGACAGAGGAATGACAAAGAGATGGCCTGCGAGGGGGGTGGGAGCTGTCGATGACTGGTCAGCTCGGACCTTGCATCCCATCCCAAGAATGGACACTACATTCTTGACAGGACCAAGGAGAGCTAGTAATAGGAACACTTCTCCATCCGTTTCTCACCACGGATGGCTGACCTGCTGAGTTCGACCGGCACTTTGGAGGGGAATGGACAGGTGACATGTCGGGTCTGGACCCATCTTTGGACTGATGGAATCGGGGGATAAAGCTGGAAAAAAAACAGGGTTGGGACAGACTCCAGGACTTGATTAGGAGGGGGGAGTCTCCTTAATTTGGTTAATTCAAAGTTCATATCATTGGGCTGTAAGCTATGAGGTGCTGTTCCTCCAGTTTGTGTGTCACCTCACTCTGGCAATGGAGGAGGCCCAGGACATAATCATCAGTGTGGCAGTAGGAAGGCGAGTTAAAATGGTTGGTAACCCGGAGATCCAGCAGGCCTTGGAGGAGCGAGTGCAAGTGCAGGGTGAAATGCATAGAACCAGCACCACCATTCAATGTGATCATGGCTGGTCATCCACAATCAGTACCCCGTTCCTGCCTTCTCCCAATACTGGGAGAAGTATTGGGAGAAGGGGGAATCGAGGACCAGAGGACATGGGTTCAAGGTGAAGGGGAAAATATTTAATAGGAATCTGAGGGGCAACTTTTCACACACAGTGTGGTGAGTGCATGGAACAAGCTGTCAGGGAGGTGGTTGAGGCTGGGACAATCCCAACATTTAAGAAACAGTTAGACAGGTACATGGATAGGATAAGTTTGGACGCCGAACGCAGGCAGGTGGGACCAGTGCAGTTGGGCAAGTCGTTGGTCGTTGCGGGCAAGTTGGGCCAAAGGGCCTGTTTCCACACTGTATCACTCTTTGGCTCTAACACAGAGTGCTGGAGAAACTCAGCGGGTCAGGCAGCATCTGTGGAGAACATGGATAGGTGACGTTTCACAGAGTGCTGGAGTAACTCAGCGGGTCAGGCAGCATCTGTGGAGAACATGGATAGGTGAGATTTCAGGTCGAGAGCCTTCTTCACACTGACACGATGTTAACAGATGAGGGGGTGATCGGCAGATGAGTGGAGTAGGTGACACAGGCGAGATAAAATAAGGAGATAATAGGGTTGAGAAGGAGAGAGGAATATACATGTGCAGCTTTAAGGGACATTGTGTTCAAGAAGGAACTGCAGATGCTGGAAAATCGAAGGTGGACAAAAAGTGCTGGAGAAACTCAGCGGGTGCGCCAGCATCTATGGGGCAAAGGAAATAGGCAACTTTTCGAAACCGGACATTGGTCAGGTAGCATTTGGAGTATTGCACACAGTTCTGCTCACTCCATTATAGGACATGTGGAGGCTTTGGGGAAGGTGCAGAGATGGTTAACCAGAATGGTATAAAAACAAGGAACTGCAAATGCTGTTTACAAAAAAGCACACAAAGTGCTGGAGGAACTCAGCGGGACAGGCAGCATCTCTGGAGAGAAATAATTGGTGAGTGAAGAAACGACCCGAAACGTTACCCATTCCTTCAAGCATTTTGTATCTACCTAAACAGCGCCTATCCGCGTGGCGGTGTGCCAGCAGGCTGGAGGAGCGGGCAAAGGCCTTGCCACAGAGCGGGCAGGTGAAGGGGCCCTGGCCAGTGTGGACAAGCCGGTGCTCTAGCAGGTGGTCAAGTCGGGTGAAGCCCTTACCACAGGACGGGCAGGGGATGGACGCTCACTGCTGTGGGAAGCCAGTGCTGCCACAGGCTGGACATGTGGGTGAAATCCTTGCCACACTCAGTGCACACAAAGGGTCTCTCTCCGGTGTGTATCCGCTGGTGGTCCCGTAGCCCCTGTGCCCTCTCGTCACAGTAGGAGCAGCTGCTTGCTGGTGTGGGTCCGCCGGTGCTGCAGCAACTACCGCGAGCTGTCAAACTCCTCACCGCGGTACGGACAGTCATAGGGCTGGCCACTGGTGTGCATGCACTGGTGAGACAGGGCGAGTGAGGCCATGGTAAGGCGTTGTGCACACACCAGGCTGGGGTCGCCAGCATGCACCTGCTGGTGGGACAGCAGCATGGAGGAGTGGATGAAGCCCTTGCCGCACTTGGCGCAGGTATAGGGGCACTCGCCGGTGTGGGTGCGCTGGTGCACCAGCAGGTCACTGGACTGAGCGAAACCCTCGTCACACTGGGCACAGGTGTACAGATGCTCGTCGGTGTGGATGCGCTGGTACACAAGCAGAGTGCCATAGCGGGTGAAACCATTGCTGCACAGGACACAGGTGTACGGACGCTCGCCAGTATGGGTGCGCTGGTGCACCAGCAGAGTGCCAGAATGGGTGAAGCCCTTGCTGCAGTTGCTGCAGGTGTAGGAGCATTCCCCAGTGTGCAGGCGCCTGTGCCTCTTCAGTTCCGGCGATGACTTGAAGCCTTTGCCACAGTCACAGCAAGTGAAAGGTCGCTCACTGCTGTGCACCCACTGGTGCTGCTGCAGCTCCGACAGGTAGAGCAGGCATAGGGCTTCTCGCCCGTGTGCACCTGCCGGTGGGAGTTCAGGTGTTGAGCCATCTTGAAGCTCTTGCCGCAGTCAGAGCAGGTAAAGGGCCTCTCGCCGGAGTGCACACGGTTGTGCTTCACCAGGTTGCTGTAGCAGGTGAAGCTCTTGGCGCACTCCGAGCAGTCGAAGGGGCGTTCGCCCATGTGCACCCGCCGGTGGCTCTCCAGCTGGCTCGGGCACTGCCAGGCTTTGCCACACACGGCACACTCATAACGCTTCTCCTTGTTGTGTCCCATCATGTGGTCCTCCATCGAAGCTCAGCCCCTTAAAGCTCAGCCCGCACACGAAGCAGGTGGGGGAGGGGGGGCTCACTGGCGCCCTGGCCGCCCTCAATGGCCGCTAACTTCCCGTCTCTTCTTCCACAGCAACGGCTCCTAAACCCTGCAGGAGGGGAACCCAGAGGGTCACCAAGCTGACAAACAGGACATATTGGGTGTGTTCATGGCGGAGGAAACCGTTATATAATTCTGCGCGGTACAGTTGCTGCCTCACCGCCAGAGATCTGGGTACGAACCTGACTACGGGTGAAGTCTGTGGAGTATTACGTTCTCCCATTGACCTGCGTGGGTTTTTACTCTGGGTGCTCATTTTCCTCCAACATTTCAAAGACTTTAAGGGTTGTGGATTAATCAGCCTCCGCAAAATTGTTAAATTGTCCCTAATGTGCTAGTCTAAGGGGTGATCGCTGGTTGGCGTGGAATCCGCGGGCCGAAAGACCTGTTTCCGCGGTTCTTCTCTAAACTAACATAAACCAAAGAAGTGTCTTGACGCAAAATATCACCCATTCATTCCCTCCACAGATGCTGCCTGAGCCTCTGAGTTACGCCAGCACTCTGTCTGTCTGTCTCTTTCTCTCTTTCCGTCTCTCTCTCTTTTTTCTTTTCAAAAACTTTATTCGACACAATCATATAATACAACACATCAAAACATAATAAAAAATGACACTATATCAATAAAAAACATAGTACAACAGTACATTCATTGTTTACAAAACTCTCAATCTCACGCGGTGACCAGCGCCCACGGAAGACCTCCCGAGTCCCCGTAGATACCACGTGTTCCCGCTCCAGGGACACACGTGCACGGACATAGGACCGAAAGAGGGGCAGGCAGCCGACTCTGGCCTGACCATCGACCACCTGCTGCCTGGACCCGCGAATAGCCATCTTGGCCAGGCCCAGGAGCAAACCGACAGGGAAGTCCCACCCCCCCGATCGGCTCTCCCCACTCCCTGCCTTGTGTCCGAACACTAGAATCGTGGGACTAAAATGCAACCAGAACTTGAGGAACAACCCCTTCAGATATTGGTTCAGGGGCAGTAACCTCTCGCACTCCATAGACACGTGGAACACGGCCTCTTCCTCGCCGCAGAAAATACATGCGGCGGACGAGCCCGTGAACCGACTAAAAAGTTTGTTACACACCACCGCTCTGTGCAACACTCTCCACCCCAGGTCCCCAATGTAAAGGGGAACAACTCGCTTATAGAAGTACCCCCACTGGGGACCTCCCCCGCCTTCGGGTGGTAACACCGTCTGCCATGGTGTGTCGGGACGGGAGACGAAGGCAAGGAGGTGCAGAATGTGCAGGAGCATCCTGTACAGTGTGCGTCTCTTCGCATCACGAAATGGCATGCTGGTCATCTCAGAAAGGCGGCTTAGATTGTGTGGAACCGGTACCCGAGAAATATCCCGGATCCTAGGCCCGATGAGCAGATCTGACGGAGCGGGGGTAAGCTCTATCAGAACCACTCTAGGCGCGCGCCTCTCCTCGACACCCACCATGACAGGGTGAGGAATGGCCACTCCCGCAGCCACGACAACCCCCTCCCCTCGTGGAGCAACACGCTGGCTGAAAACAACCAAAATTCCTCACTCTTAGCACATCCCAGTAGAAGACAGACAAGCCCCTTAAAGCGGGTCGACTGATGCCCGCCACCGGGAGCCGTGAGGCCAACCTTAGGCAACGACCCCGACGGAAAAAATATGTGGCCAGAGCGTGTCACCTGAGGGGGTTCTCTACGTACATGTACCTCCGCAGAGTCCTGAGACGGAGAGCTGCCACCTGGGTACGCACGCATACCAAGGACTGGCCACCCTCCTCTAACGGGATACTCAGGACTGCCACGGAAACCCAGTGCTTCCTATTTCACCAAAATAAATTATTCTGTAAAGCATTTGCAAAGATAGAGGGCGGGACAAGAGTAGCCAGCCGGTACCATAGAACGGAGGACACCAGCTGGTTTATGACCAGCACCCTCCCCCGAAAGGAAATATCTCCGAGCAGGCATGACCAGCGCCCCAGCCGGCCAACCACTTTCGCCTCCAAATCCTGCCAGTTTGCCGGCCAAGCATCCTCAGTGGGACTCAGGTACACCCCCAGATAGAGGAGGTGCGTGGTACTCCACGCGAACATTACCATCTCCTCCGGTGAGTCTACCTGCCACTGACCCACTAAAAGTCCAGAACACTTACTCCAGTTAATCCTAGCAGATGATGCATCCGAGAAAATCTCCTGGCAGTCACGCATCCTCCGCAGGTCACCAGGATCATGAACATAAGAAGTACATCATCGGCATACGCCGAAATAACCACCTCCACCCCCGGGCCAGGTAGGGCCAGGCCTGTCAACCTCCTCCGAAAAAGACACAGGCTCCACACAGACCGAGTACAACTGACCCGACATGGGGCATCCCTGATGGACCCCTCTCCCAAAATGAAAAGGAGCCAACAATGCACCAGTAACCTTCACAAAGCACTCCACAGCAGCGTACAAAAGCCGGACCCGGGCCACGAAATGCAGTCCAAACCCAAACGCCTGCAACGTCCCGAAGAGGTATTTATGCTCTACCCTATCTAAAGCCTTCTCCTGATCAAGAGGCAGAAAAGCAGCTGACTGACCAGTATCCTGGGCTAGATGAATCAGGTCCCTAACCAGGTGGATGTTATCCTGAATGGACCGGCCAGGGACTGTATAGGACTGGTCAGGATGAATCAGTTGAGACAGCACGGAGGCCAGGCGATTTGCCACTGCCCGTGCAAAAGCTTTATACTCTGTACATAGGAGAGAGAGGCCAGTTCTTCAACAA
Source organism: Okamejei kenojei (assembly GCA_035221665.1). NCBI lineage: Eukaryota > Metazoa > Chordata > Chondrichthyes > Rajiformes > Rajidae > Okamejei > Okamejei kenojei. Next base: position 4,247,091 of record CM069140.1, on the reverse strand, counting down.
GCGGAGTTCGCCCTTATTGGGCAGCAGTTGTTGTCTTGCTGCCCTTCTTGGGCAGCAAGACAACAACTGCCCTACGCCACGAGAGTGGCATCTCCTCAGTTGCCAGGCTCTCCCCTAGAACCAACATGTAGTCACCCCCGAGGATATCCCAGAAAGCTCTAACAAACTCTACCGTCAGCCCATCCAGCCCGGGGGACTTACCCTTCCTGAGCTGATGCAAGGCACGAGTCAACTCTCCAAAGATAAGGGGCCATCAAGAAGATCGGCCACCTCTCTTTCTGCAGTCGATAGACCCTCGCACAGATCTTGCTGAGCCTCCCCGCTGAATCCATCCGCAGAGAAAAGGGACCCACAAAAGCACCTGACCAAGGCACTGATCCTCTCCGTAACCAGTGACAGAGGAGCCGTCGTCTGCGAGCAGCTCCACGAGCTGTTTACGAGCTCCCCGCCCTTTCTCCAGAGAAAAAGAAAAAGGAAGAATCATCCAGATCATGCAGCATCTGGACCTGCGACCTCACCTCAAGCAGCAGGCTCCTCAAAACTTCCTTCTCCTTCTGAAACTCTCCCCATTCGCAGGAGTCTTCACCAAACCGACCCAGACGAGACTCTGCATCCAGTATCTCCCTCTCACGCCTATCTACCGCTGAGTCTCGCCTTCCGGTCTACCCCCACGTATATTCCTTACAAAAGACATGGATGTGAGCTTTTCCTACATCCCACCACTGCCTAAGGGAAGAGAAGTACCTCTGCCTCTCTCTCCACTTCACCCAAAACCGACTGAATGACTCCAGGAAACACCGATCCTCCAGCAACCTGTTGTTAAAGTGCCAGTACGCGGACCCAGCCGAGCGCGCCCTGGATTAAAAACCACACGCACCAGACAGTGGTCCGAGCACGGCACCAGCCGCATTGAGGCCGCTGAGACACAGCAAACAAACACTCGGGAAATATATATTCGATCAATGCGGGAACCGTCACCCTCAGACCTCCGCGAAAAAGCAGTGGAATCCGGGTGGAGGATTGCAAAAATTGCCTCCTTTTTCCACTTGCCATGCCTTCATGTTCTTCATCACAATGGGAACCTAACGGGCAGAAATAGCTGCGCTGTCCGAGAGCCATTAAGACTTACTGAGCCTGAGTTACTGAGCTGCCAGCCCAAGAATCCATTCGGCCCACAATGTCCATATTAGCCGTCTGGAAACCAGCCCCTTCAGCCCACAACACCAATGCTAGCGCTCAAGAAAGCCTCCCCACCCCCCCCACTGGCCAGCAACATTGGAATTGGTGGAGAGGTGGAATATTGCGTTGGGGGACCGCCCCCCCCTTGTGAAGCTGTGACCCAACGGGTCCCACAGTCTAGTTCTCTTTTAAATCTGACTGCTTTCTGTTTCTCAGCACATCTCCATTTAGAATTTACAAACCAAACTTGACCAAATTAAACTTTTTCACAGTGAGGTCAGGCTAAACTTGCTTTATTTGTTACGTAAGGGACAAATGTGCCAACATTTTCTTTAAAAAAAACTTTAAAATGTCCTTAAGTTTTTGGGCTGACCTGCTGAGTTCTACCGGCACTTTGGAGGGGAATGGACAGGCAACATGTTGGGTCTGGACACTGCTGTTCCTCCAGCTTGTGTGTCACCTTGTCAAAGTTTGTTTCTTAAAAAGCAGATAGTAACAAAAATGTTAAAGGTAAACCATGGTAATCTTTAATTGATTCGTCAGACAGGAGTGGCAAGATCTGCAATGAGCACAAACGTTGCTCAGTGCTTCTCGGGCTCCACTCTCAGAACAAAGGAAAGTTAACGCAATTATACATTATTCTTATCAGTAAAACACTTCAACCAAGTCTGAATATGGCATGACTGAAATATTCTATAGCCTTTCAGAATATCGAAAAAGCGGGTCCAAATCAGGCTCATCCAATAACATGTTATTACTTATCTCTGGAGCGTCAGCTATTTTTTTCAATCTTAGCTTCTTCATGACCTTGAAAGAAGCACATGTTATTACGCAGGCTTCCATCTTAATATCTTTATTAAAAAGACAACCTGTACTCCATATTGTGTTCCATATAATTTGCAAAGTCATTCAGACTTGGCACCGAGCTATTCTTTTGTTCTACTAGACCATGCTTTTGTAGAAGAACGACTCAATTTTAGATTTGACTATTAGCTCTTTCAACCTCACTCTGGCAATGGAGGAGGGCTAGGACAAAAAGATCAATGTTGGAGTGGGAATGGAAGTTAAATGTTTGGCACCTGGGAGATCCAGCAGGCCTTGGCTGACTGAGTGTAAGTGTAGGGTGACATGCGCGCCTAGTCAAGATACAAGGTGAGAGAGTGTGTTTCAAAGAGCGTGTGTGAGAATGTGTGCGTGCAAATGTGTATGTTAGAGAGTGGTGCGAGTGTGAGAGAGAGCAAGAGAGAGGGAGTGTGTGTGAGAGAGGGGGAGTGTTCGTGAGAGAGAGGGGTTATGTTTGAATGAGAGAGAGCAAGAGTATGTGTGCGAGAGAGGGGGAGCGTTTGTGTGTAGAGAGCAAGAGAGAGGGAGTGTGTGTATGTGTGAGAGAGGGAATGTGTCAGAGAGCAAGAGAGAGTGTGTGTGCATGATAGCAAGAGAGGTTGTGTGAGAGACAGCAAGAGAGGGGTGCGTGTGTCAGAGAGAGGGAGTGTGTGTGAGAGAGAGGGACAGTAAGAGGGTGTGTGACAGAGGAGACGTGGGAGGGGAGGAAGCCATTTATTTATGCCTGGGAGAGGCACTGGAAGGAAGGGGTGCCGATGGAGTGTGTGAGAGACAGGGAGTGAGCGAGGGAGTGTGTGAGAGAGAGGAGGGGGGCACGAGAGGGCGGAGTGGAGAGAATTTGTGTATGAGTGGGGGAAAAGTGTGGGGAGGGGGGAGCGAGAGGAATGTATATGTGCAATGTATATGTTTAAGGGACATTGGTCAGGTAGCATTTGGAGTATTGCATACAGTTCTGGTCACTCATTACAGGACTGATGTGGAGGCTTTGGGGAAGGTGCAGAGATGGTTAACCAGAATGGCTTAAAAACAAGGAACTGCAGATGCTGGTTTACAAAAAAGGAAACAAAGTGCTGGATTAACTCAGCGGGACAGGCTGCATCTCTGGAGAGAAGGAATGGGTGACTGAAAAAACGACCCAAAACGTTACCCATTTCTTCCAGCATTCTGTGTCTACCTAAACAGCGCCTATCCACGTGCCGGTATGCCAGCAGGCTGGAGGAGCGGGCAAAGGCCTTGCCACAGAGTGGGCAGGTGAAGGGGTGCTGGCCGGTGTGGACTGGCCGGTGCTCCAGCAGGTGAAGCCCTTACCACAGGACGGACAGGGGAAGGAACGCTCACCGTTGTGGGAAGCCGGTGCTGCCACAGGCTGGACATGCGGGTGAAACCCTTGCCACACTCAGCGCACACAAAGGGTCTCTGTCCGGTGTGCTTCCACTGGTGGTCCCGTAGTCCCCATGCTCTCATGTCACAGTGGAAGCAGCTGCTCGCCGGCATGGGCCCGCTGGTGCTGCCGTAACCCCCGTGAGCTGTCAAACCCCTCACCGCAGTACGGGCAGTCGTAGGGTTGGCCACTGGTGTGCACGCGTGGGAGGTCATGGCAAAGCGCTCACCACACACTGGGCTGGGGACAGGATGGTCGCCGGCATGTACCTGCTGGTGGAACAGCAGCCTGGTGGATCGGGTGAAGCCCTTGGTACACTGGGTACAGGTCTAGGGACGCTCGTCGGTGTGGGTGCGCTGGTGCAATAGCAGGCTGCTGGACTGGGTGAAGCCCTTGCCGCACTGTGCGCAGGTGTAGGGGCGCTCGCCAGTGTGGGTGCGCTGGTGCCTCACCAGGTTGCTGGAGCAGATGAAGCCCTTGCCGCACTGGGTGCAGGTGTAGGGGCGCTCGCCGGTGTGGGTGCGCTGGTGCACCAGCAGGCTGCTGGACCGGGCGAAGCCCTTGCCGCATTGGGCACAGGTGAAGGGTCGCTCGCCAGTGTGGGTGCGCTGGTGTACCAGCAGGTTGCTGGACTCGCTGAAGCCCTTGCCACACTGGGTGCAGGTGTAGGGGCGCTGGCCAACGTGGTTGCGCTGGTGCTTCAGCAGGTTGCTGGGCTGGGTGAAGCTCTTGCCGCACTGGGCACAGGTGAAGGGGCGCTTCCCAGTGTGGGTGCGCTGGTGGGACAGCAGGGTGGTGGGCTGGGTAAAGCTCTTGCCGCACTGGGCACAGGTGAAGGGGCGCTTCCCAGTGTGGGTGCGCTGATGTGACCGCAGGTTGCCGGAATGGGTGAAGCTCTTGCCGCACTGAGTGCAGGTGTAGGGGCTCTCGCCAGTGTGGATGCGCTGGTGGGACAGCAGATTGCTGGAATTGGTGAAGCCCTTGCCACATTGGATGCAGGTGAAGGGGCGTTCTCCGGTGTGCAGGCGCCTGTGCAATTTCAGGTCCGACGACGACTTGAAGCCTTTGCCGCAGTCAGAGCAGGTGAAGGGCCTCTCGCTGGAGTGCACTTGGTAGTGGCGCAGCAGGAGTTTGGAGCTGTTGAAGGCCTTGCCACACACGTCACACTCATAACGCTTCTCCTTGTTGTGCCCCGTCATATGGTCCTCCATCGAAGCTCAGCCCTCGAAGCTCAGCCACACACCGAGCATTTGGGGGGGGGGGGGGCTCACCGGCTAGCCCTGAATGGCCGCCCTCAATGACCGCTTACGTCCCCGTCTCTCCATCCACAACAACAGCTCCTAAACTCTGCAGGAGGGGAAAACAGAGGTTCAACAAGCTGGCAAACAGGACATTACATAGAAAATAGGTGCAGGAGTAGGCCATTCAGCCCTTCGAGCCTGCACCGCCAATAAATATGATCATGGCTGATCATCCAACTCAGTATCCCGTACCTGCCTTCTCTCCATACCCCCTGATCCCCTTAGCCACAAGGGCCACATCTAACTTCCTCTTATATATAGCCAATGAACAGGCCTCAACTACCTACTGTGGCAAATATTCCAGAGATTCCCACTCTCTGTGTGAAAAATGTTTTTCTCATCTCGGTCCTAAAACCCCTTATCGTTAGACCATGACCCCTGGTTCTGGACTTCCCCAACATCAGGAATAATATTCCTGCATCCAACCTGTCCAACCCTTTGATTCCCCCTCAATCTTCTAAATTCTAGCAAGTACAAGCCAAGTCTATCCAGTCTTTCTTCATATGAAATTCCTGACATCCCAGGAATTAGTCTAGTGAACCTTCTCGGTACTCCCTCTATGGCAAGAATGTCTTTCCTCAGATTAGGAGCCCAAAACAGTACGCAATACTTCAGGTGTGGTCTCACCAAGACCCTGTACAACTGCAGTAGAACCTCCCTGCTCCTATACGCAAATCCTTTTATTATGAATGCTAACATACCATTCGCTTTCTTCACAGCCTGCTGTACCTGCATGCCTACTTTCAATGACACCCAGGTCTCGTTGCATCTCCCCTTTTCCAAATCGGCCACCATTCAGATAATAATCTACCTTCCTGTTTTTGTCACCAAAGTGGATAATCTCACATTTATCCACATTATACTGCACCTGCCATGCATTTGCCCACTCTCCCAACCTATCCAAGTCACCTTGCAGCCTCCGAGCATCCTCCTCACAACTAACACTGCCCTCAGCTTTGTGTCATCTGCAAACTTGGAGATGTTGCATTCAATTCCCTCGTACAAATCGTTAATATATATTGTAAATAGCTGGGGTCCCAGCACCGAGCCTTGCGTTACCCCACTAGTCACTGGCTACCATCCTGAAAAGAACCAGTTTACTCCTACTCTTTGCTTCCTTTCTGCCAGCCAGTTCTCTAACCACATCAATACTGAACCCCCAATACCGTGTGCTTTAAGTTTGCATACTAATCTCTTATGTGGGACCTTGTCGAAAGCCTTCTGAAAGTCCAGATATAACACATCCACTGGTTCTCCCTTATCCACTCTACTAGTTACATCCTCGAAAAATTCTATAAGATTCGTCATACATGATTTACCTTTCACAAATCCATACTGACTTTGTCCAATGATTTCACCACTTTCCAAATGTGCTGCTATCCCATCTTTATTAACTGACTCTAGCAGTTTCCCCACCACCGATGTTAGACTAACTAGTTTGTAATTCCTCATTTTCTCTCTCCCTCCCTTTTTAAAAAGTGGGGTTACATTAGCTACCCTCCAGTTTTGAAAAATGATCACTAATGCATCCACTATTTCTGGGGCAACTTCCTTAAGTACTCTGGAATGCAGCCTATCTGACCCTGGGGATTTATCGGCCATTAATCCATTCAATTTACCTAACACCACTTTCCGGCTAACCTGGATTTCACTCAGTTCCTCCATCTCATTTGATCCCCGGTCCCCTGCTATTTCCGGCAGATTATTTATGTCTTCCTTACTGAAGTCTAAACGAAAGTAGTTACTCAATTGGTCTGCCATGTCCTTGTTCCCCATGATCAATTCACCTGTTTCTGACTGCAAGGGACCAACTACATTTGTTTTAACTAATCTTTTTCTCTTCACATATCCATAAAAAACTTTTGCAGTGAGTTTTTATGTTCCCTGCCAATTTTCTTTTATAATCTATTTTCCCTTTCCTAATTAAGCCCTTTGTCCTCCTCTGCTGGACTGAATTTCTCCCAGTCCTCTGGTAGACTGCCTTTTCTGGCTAATTTGTATGCTTCATCTTTTGTTTTGATACTATCCCTGATTTCCCTTGTTATCCACGGATGCACTACCTTCCCTGATTTATTCTTTTGCCAAACTGGGATGAACAATTGTTGTAGTTCATCCATGCAGTCTTTAAATGCCTTCCATTGCCTACTCACCATCAACCCTTTAAGAATCAATTGCCAGTCTATCTTGGCCAATTCACGTCTCATACCCTCAAAGTTACCATTCTTTAGGTTCAAAACCCTTGTTTCTGAATTAACTAAGTCGCTCTCCATCCTAATGAAGAACTCAACCATATTATGGTCACTCTTGCCCAAGGGACCACGCACAACAAGGCTGCTAACTAACCCTTCCTCATTACTCAATATCCAGTCTAGAATAGCCTATTCTCTCATTGGTTCCTCTACATGTTGGTTTAGAAAACTATCCCGCATACATTGCAAGCAATCCTCTTCCTCAGCGCCCCTGCCAATTTGATTCACACAATCTATATGTAGACATTAGTCACCCATTAATAACACATATTGGGTGCATTTATGGTGGAGGAAACCGTTCTATAATTCTGCGTGGCACAGTAGCGCAGCGGTACGGTTGCTGCCTCACCGCCAGAGACCCGGGTACGATCCTGACTACGGGTGCTGTCTGTGTGGAGTTTGTACATTCTCCCCTTGACCTGCGTGTGTTTTTACTCTGGGTGCTCAGTTTCCTCCAACATTTCAAAGATGTTCAGGGTTGTAGATTAATCGGCCTCTGCAAAGTTGTTAAATTGTCCCTAATGTGCATAGGATAGTGCTAGTGTACGGGGTGACTGCTGGTCAGCGAGGACTCCGTGTGCCGAAAGACCTGTTTCTGTGCTGCATCTCTAAACTATCTAAAACCAAAGGGTCTCGACCCAAAATGCTGAAAAGCAGGATCTCCAGGGTAGTTATCTCCGGTTTGCTTCCAGTTCCTCGTGCTGGCGAGAGCAGGAACACGGTGATATGTGTGGCTGATTGTGTGGCTGAGTAACTGGTGCAGGGGGCAGGGATTTAGATTCTTAGATCACCAGGATCTGTTTTGGAGTAAGGGAGATCTGTACAAAAGGGACGGATTGCATCTTAACAGGTGTGGGACCAGCATTCTCGCAGGCAGGTTTGCCACTGCTACACGGGTGGTTTTCAACTGAATAAGGGGGGTGGGGTGTCAAATGGGATATTCGAGGATGGAGTTAAAGGGAAAGAGAGTAAAGGGATGGTTAATTACCCCAGAACTAACGGGAAAGGAAGCTCACAAAGGGATAGGAGAGTATGGCCAAGTGTAATAGGGGTCGATTTGAAAGGTGAGATGCGTGAGGAATTAAATGTATTGTATATGAATGCGCGGAGTATAAGAAGTAAAGTAGATGAGCTTGAGGCTCAGTTAGAGGTTGGCAGATATGACATTGTGGGGATTATTGAGACGTGGCTGCAGGAGGATGGTAATGCCACTGTGGTGATGGGGGATTTCAATATGCAGGTAGACTGGGAAAATCAGGTTGGTTCAGGACCCCAACAAAGAGAGTTTGTAGAATGCCTCCAAGATGGATTCTTAGAGCAGCTTGTAATGGAGCCCACCACAGAAAAGGCAATTCTGGATTTAGTGTTGTCCAATGAACCAGATATAAGGGGGGCAGTATGAAGGCAAGGGCAGTGTACTGTTCTGGATGTCAGATGTGGGAGGTCAGGGAATCTGATAGCCCTCCAGACATCCACATCTGCGCCAGGTGTGTCGAGATGGGGCTCCTAAAGGATCGTGTTAGGAACCTGGAGCAGCAGCTCGATGACCTCCGTCTGGTCAGGGAGAGTGAGGAGGTCATAGAGAGGAGCTACAGGGAGGCAGTCACTCCCAGACCACAGGAGGCAGACAAGTGGGTCACGGTTAGGAAGGGCAAGAGGCAGGGGCTAGAGAGTACCCCTGTGACTGTACAACTGGAAAATAGGTACTCGGGTTTGAGTACAATTGGAGGGGACAGTCTACCTGGGGGCAGCAACACCGGCCGGGTCTCCAGCACAGAGACCGGCCCTGATGCTCAGAAGGGCAGCAAAAAGAGGAGGGCAATTTTAATAGGGGACTCTATAGTTAGGGGGTCGGATGGGCGATTCTGTGGACGCAGTCGGGAAATCCGGATGGTAGTTTGCCTCCCTGGTGCCAGGGTCTCGCATGTGTCGGAACGTGTCCAAAAGATTCTGAAAAGGGAGGGAGAGGAGCCTGATGTTGTGGTACACATAGGTACCAATGACATAGGCAGAAAAAGAGATGAGGTCCTGAAGGGAGAATTTAGGGAGTTGGGGGGAAAGTTAAGGAGAAGGACCAAAAGGGTAACGATTTCAGGACTACTGCCTGTGTCGCATGACAGTGAGAGTAGGAATGGAATAAGGTGGAGGATAAATGTGTGGCTGAGGGACTGGTGCAGTGGGCAGGGATTCAAGTTTCTTGATCACTGGGACCTCTTTTGGGGAAGGCATGATCTGTACAAAAAGGACGGGTTGCACTTGAACCCGAGGGGGACCAATATCCTGGCAGGGAGATTTGCAAAGGCTACTGGGGAGACTTTAAACTAGAAAGGCTGGGGGCAGGGACTCGGGTAGAGGGGGCTAGGGGACAGGGTGTGGGGCAAGAGGCAGAGAAGGAAAGCACTCGGACCCAAAATGTAGGCGAGAAAGAGGAAAAAGATAATAGACAGAGAATAAGGGATGGTGGGTTTATAAAATGTGTATATTTTAATGCTAGGAGCATTGTAAGAAAGGTGGATGAACTTAGAGCATGGATTAACACCTGGAAATATGATGTTGTGGCAATCAGTGAAACATGGTTGCAGGACGGCTGTGATTGGAAACTAAATATTCCAGGATTTCGTTGCTTCAGGTGCGATAGAATTGGAGGGACCAGAGGGGGAGGTGTTGCATTGCTTGTCAGAGAGGATATTACAGCAGTGCTTTGGCAGGATAGATTAGAGGGCTCGTCTAGGGAGGCTATTTGGGTGGAGCTGAGAAGTGGGAACGGTGTAGCAACACTTTTAGGGGTGTATTACAGACCGCCAAATGGGGAACGAGAATTGGAAGAGCAAATATGCAAGGAGATAGCAGATATTAGTAGTAAGCACAAGGTAGTGATTGTGGGAGATTTCAATTTTCCAAAAATAGACTGGGAAACACATTCTGTAAATGGGCTGGATGGTTTGGAGTTTGTAAAATGTGTGCAGGATAGTTTTTTGCAGCAGTACACAGAGGTATCGACCAGAGAAGGCGCAGTGCTGGACCTCCTGTTAGGAAATGAGGCAGGTCAGGTGACGGAGGTATGCGTTGGTGAGCACTTCAGGACCAGTGATCACAATACCATTAGTTTCAATATAATTATGGAGAGAGTCAGAACTGGACCTAGGGTGGAGATTTTTGATTGGAGAAAGGCTAACTTTGAGGGAATGCGTAAGGATTTTAAAGGAGTGTATTGGGACACTCTGTTTTATGGGAAGGATGTAGAAGAGAAATGGAGGACATTTAAAGGGGAAATTGTAAGAGTACAGAATCGTTATGTCCCTGTTAGGGTGAAAGGAAATAGTAAAAATTGGAAAGAGCCATGGTTTTCAAGGGAAATTGGACACTTGTTTCGAAAAAAGAGAGATACCTACAATAATTATAGGAGGCATGGAGTAAATGAGGTGCTAGAGGAGTATAAAGAATGTAAAAAGAATCTTAAGAAAGAAATTAGGAAGGCTAAAAGAAGATATGAGGTTGCTTTGGCAAGAAAGGTGAAAGTAAATCCAAAGGGTTTCTACAGCTATATTAATAGCAAAAGGATAACGAGGGATAAAATTGCACCATTAGAGAACCAGAATGGACAGCTATCTGCAGAGCCAAAAGAGATGGGGGAGATATTGAACAATTTCTTTTCTTCGGTATTCACCAAGGAGAAGGATATTGAACTCTGTGAGTTAAGGGAAAAAAGTAGAGTAGCTATGGAAACTATGAGATTCAAAGAGGAGGAAGTACTGACACTTTTGAAAAATATAAAAGTGGATAAGTCTCCAGGTCCTGACAGGATATTCCCTAGGACATTGAGGGATGTTAGTGTAGAAATAGCAGGAGCTATGACAGAAATATTTCAAATGTCATTAGAAACGGGAATAGTGCCGGAGGATTGGCGTACCGCGCATGTTGTTCCATTGTTTAAAAAGGGTTCAAAGAATAAACCTAGCAATTATAGACCTGTTAGTTTGATGTCAGTGGTGGGTAAATTAATGGAAAGGATACTTAAGAGATAATATATATAAGCATCTGGATAAACAGGGTCTGATCAGGAACAGTCAACATGGATTTGTGCCTGGAAGGTCATGTTTGATAAACCTTCTTGAATTTTTTGAAGCGGTTACTAGGGAAATTGATGAGGGTAAAGCAGTGGATGTTGTCTATATGGATTTCAGTAAGGCCTTTGACAAGGTTCCCCATGGAAGGTTGGTTCAGAAGGTTCAATCTTTGGGTGTTCATGGCGGAGTAGCAAGATGGATTCAACAGTGGCTGAATGGGAGATGTCAGAGAGTAATGGTGGATGGCTGTTTGTCAGGTTGGAAGCCGGTGACCAGTGGGGTGCCTCAGGGATCTGTGTTGGGTCCACTGATGTTTGTCATGTACATCAATGATCTGGATGATGGGGTGGAAAATTGGATAAGTAAGTATGCAGATGATACTAAGATAGGTGGTGTTGTGGATAATGGTAGATTTTCAAAGTCTACAGAGAGATTTGGGCCATATGGAAAAGTGGGCTGAAAGATGGCAGATGGAGTTTAATGCTGATAAGTGTGAAGTGCTACATCTTGGCAGGACAAATCAAAATAGGACGTACATGGTAAATGATAGGGAATTGAGGAATGTTGTGGAACAGAGAGATCTAGGAATAACTGTGCATAGTTCCCTGAAGGTGGAATCGCATGTAGATGGGGTGGTGAAGAAAGCCTTTGGTGTGCTGGCCTTTATAAATCAGAGCATTGAATATAGGAGCAGGGAAGTAATGTTAAAATTGTACAAGGCATTGGTGAGACAATTCTGGAGTATGGTGTACAATTTTGGTCGCCTAATTATAGGAAGGATGTCAACAAAATAGAGAGAGTACAGAGGAGATTTACTAGAATGTTGCCTGGGATCCAGCTACTATGTTACAGAGAAAGGTTGAACAAGTTAGGTCTTTATTCTTTGGAGTGCAGAAGGTTAAGGGGGGACTTGATTGAGGTCTTTAAAATGATGAAAGGGATAGACAGAGTTAACGTGGATACGTTTTTCCCATTGAGGGTAGGGAAGATTCAAACAAGAGGGCATGATATGAGAATTAAGGGACGGAAGTTTAGGGGTAACGTGAGGGGGAACTTCTTTACTCAGAGGGTGGTGGCTGTGTGGAATGAGCTTCCAGCAGAAGTGGTGGAGGCAGGATCGATTTTAACATTTAAAAGTAAAGTGGATAGGTATATGGACGGGAAGGGAATGGGGGGGTATGGTCTGAGTGCAGGTAGATGGGACTAGGGGAAAACAAATGGTCGGCACGGACTGGAAGGGCCGAGAGGGCCTGTTTCCGTGCTGTAATTGTTATATGGTTATATGATAAGAGAACACGAGGTAAAGGAACTGCTTGGAGGTAGTGATCATAATATGATTAGTTTTAATCTGCAATTTGAGAAGGAGAACGTTAAATTGGAATTGGCAGTGATGCAGTTGAAGAAAGGCATGAGAGGGGAGCTGGCCAAAGTAGGCTGGAAAGGGATCCTAGCATGAATGACGGTGCAACAGCAATGGCAGGAATTTTTGGGCATAATCCAGAAGACGCAGGATCATTTAATTCCAAAATGGAAGAAAGATTCTAAGGGGAGTAGGAGAAAACCGTGGCTGACATGAGAAGTTAGGGATAGAATTAAATTAAAAGAAAAGATGTATAACACAGCAAAGAGTAGCTGGAAGCCA
>CM069140.1:4111929-4229429 GCA_035221665.1 Okamejei kenojei | reverse complement strand
AACATAGAAACATTGAAAATAGGTGCAGGAGGAGGCCATTCGGCCCTTCTAGCCAGCACCGCCATTCAATATGATCATTGCTGATCGCCCACTATCAATAACTGTAGTCAATGCCTACTATGTTCTGTTGTGCTATGCAAAGAAAGAATTTAATTGTCCTGTCAGGGACACATGACAATAAACTCTATTGACTTTGACCCGTGCCTACCTTCTCCCCATATCCCTTGACTCCACTAGCACCGAGAGCTCTATCCAACTCTCTCTTAAATCCATCCAGTGATTTGGCCTCCACTGCCCTCTGTGGCAGGAAATTCCATAAATTCACAACTCTCTGGGTAAAAATGTTTTTCTCAGCTCAGCCTTAAATGGCCTCCCCTTTATTCTAAGACGGTTGGCCCCTGGTTCTGGACTCACACAACATTGGGAATATTTTTCCTGCATCTAGCTTGTCCAGTCCTTTTATAATTTTATATGTTTCTATAAGATATCCCCTCATCCTTCTAAACCTTTGAATAGGTACTTCGGATCTGTCTTCACTAAGGAGGACACAAGCAATCTCCCAGATGTACTGGAGGACAGAAGATCTAAGGGGGTAGAGGAACTAAAATAAATTTTCATTAGGTGAGAAATAGTATTGGGTAGGCTAATGGGACTGAAGGATGATAAATCCCCTGGGCCTGATGGTCTGCATCCCAGGGTCCTCAGGGAGGTGGCTCTAGAAATAGTGGACGCATTGGTGATCATTTTCCAATGTTCAATAGATTCAGGATCAGTTCCTGTGGATTGGAGGATAGCTAATGTTATCCCACTTTTCAAGAAAGGAGCGAGAGAGAAAACAGGGAATTACAGACCAGTTAGCCTGACTTCGGTGAGGGGAAAGATGCTGGAGTCAATTATTGAGGGGGTAATAATGGAGCATTTGGATAGCAGTAAAAGGATTAGTCCAAGTCAACATGGATTTATGAAAGGGAAGTCATGCTTGACTAATCTTCTGGAATTTTTTGAGGATGTGACAAGTAAAATGGATGAAGGGGTGCCAGTGGATGTAGTGTATCTAGACTTTCAGAAAGCCTTTGATAAGGTCCCACACGGGAGACTGGTGACTAAAATTAGAGCACATGGTATTGGGGGTAGGGTGTTGACATGGATAGAAAATTGGTTGGCAGACCAGAAGCAAAGATTAGGAGCGAACGGGTCCTTTTCAGAATGGCAGGCAGTGGCGAGTGGAGTGCCGCAAGGCTCAGTGTTGGGGCCGCAACTGTTTACCATATATATTAATGATTTGGAAGAGGGAATTAGGAGCAATACTAGCAAGTTTGCAGATGACACAAAGCTAGGTGGCAGTGTGAACTGTGAAGAGGATGTTAGGAAGTTGCAGGGTGACCTGGACAGGTTGAGTGAGTGGGCAGATGAGTGGCAGATGCAGTATATTATAGATAAATGTGAGGTTATCCACTTTGGCGGCAAAAACAAGGGGGCAGACTATTATCTCAATGGGGTTAGGTTAGGTGAGGAGCCGGTACAGCAAGGCCTGGGTGTCCTTGTACACCGGTCACTGAAAGTTGGCGTGCAGGTACAGCAGGCAGTGAAGAAAGCTAATGGAATGTTGGCCTTCATAACAAGAGGATTTCAGTACAGGAGTAAAGAGGTTCATCTGCAGTTGTATAGGGATCTGGTGAGACCACATCTGGAGTATTGTGTACAGTTTTGGTCTCCTAATTTGAGGAAGGACATCCTTGTGATTGAGGCAGTGCAGGTTCACGAGATTGATCCCTGGGATGGCAGGACTGTCATATGAGGAAAGATTGAAAAGACTAGGCTTGTATTCACTGGAGTTTATAGAAATATAGAAAATAGGTGCAGGATGAGGCCATTCAGCCCTTCGAGCCAGCACCGCCATTCATTGTGATAATGGCCGATCGTCCGCTATCAATATCCCGTGCCTGCCTTCTCCCCATATCCCTTGAAGCCACTAGCCCCTAGAGCTCTATCCAACTCTCTCTTAAATCCATCCAGTGATTTGGCCTCCACTGCCCTCTGTGGCAGGGAATTCCATAAATTCACAACTCTCTGGGTAAAAAAGTTTTTCACCTAAGTCTTAAATGACCTCCCCTTTATTCTAAGGCTGTGGCCCCTGGTTCTGGACTCACCCAACATTGGGAACATTTTTCCTGCATCTAGCTTGTCCAGTCCTTTTATAATTTTACATGTTTCTATAAGATACCCCCTCATCCTTCTAAACTCCAGTGAATACAAGCCTAGTCTTTTCAATCTTTCCTCATATGACAGTCCCGCCATCCCAGGGATCAATTCTAAACTCCAGAGTGTCCATGTCCAGCCGCTCCATTCTCTCAGCATATGACAGTCTCGCCATCCCGGGAATTAACCTGGTGAACCTACGCTGGGCTCCCTCAATAGCAAGAATGTCCTTCCTCAAATTAGGAGACCAAAACTGCACACAATACTCCAGGTGTGGTCTCACCAGAGCCCTGTGCAACTGCAGAAGGACCTCTTTGTTCCTATACTCAACTCCTCTTGTTATAAAGACCAACAAGCCAAAACTGCACACAATACTCCAGGTTTGGTCTCTCTAGGGATGGTGAGAGGGGGAGAGAGTGAGACAGAGAGGGTGAGATAGAGGGAGGCAGTGAGAGGGAGAAAGATAGAGGCAGGGAGGGAGAGAGAGAGAGAGAGAGAGGGGGAGATAAATGGGGAGAGGGAGGGAGAGAGGCAGAGAGGGAGGCAGAGAGGGGGAGGGGGAGAGGGAGAGGGAGATAGATCAGCCATGGTTGCAAGGTGGAGTGGACTCGGTAAGTTGGCGATATGCAGAGAACTGCTCTGCTGACTACAAATTCAGAAAGGTCCAATTCAGACAATGCCAAGTGTGGGCTAGCAGGAGCAGGGCTGCCAACTCTCACACATTGAGAGTGAGACTCATTCATTTCGAGAATTTCTCACGCCCTCACGTTGATCAAAAATTTCTCATGCTGTCGTAAGAAATTCTGTGATCAACGAAAATGTCAAAACTCAGATAAACTGCACGAGCCGCAGGTGTTGGAGAGCCGGGGCTGAGGGAGGGATGGAAGCACAAGCAGCAGCGGAGACAGATGCGGGTTGCTGGCGCTGGTGAGTGTTTGCGGGGCAGGCGAGTCGCTCGCTGCAGCTCCCGCCATGGAGCAGCTTCAGTTGAAGAGTCCCAGGCCGTCAAAGGCATCGGAAGCGTTGCGCCGCTGCCGTGAGAGTCTCTGTGCCGAAGGGACAGAGACTCTCCAAGGGAGGCGGAGAGAGAGAGGGGAAGGAGACAGGGGGAGGGTGAGAGAGGGGGGATGAGGGGGAGGGAAGAGAGAGAGAGAGAGAGAGAGGGAGGGGAGAGAGAGAGAGGGAAAGAGAGAAACGGGGGAGAGAGAGAGAGAGGGGGGGGCAAAGAGAAAGAGAGAGAGAGAGAAAGAGAGGGGAGAGAGAAAGCGGGAGAGTGAGGTGGGAGGGAGATGTGAGGGATAAACTGATTAAACCCCACTATTGTAAGGGTTCAGGAGAGGATTCTAACTTGTGCACAAGACCCGGGTAAGAAAACTGAGTATTAAGTATTGCCCGGGCGACCGAGGGTCTGTCGGACGGAAATAGTCCGATAACCGGAACGGGAAAAGTAAGTCTGGGGGAAAAGAAAAAGGCTCAATGGTGAAGAGCCGCACAGGCAATCTTGGGGAGAAGGAAGCCCCGGGGGTAAAGATAAGGAGACTATGATAAAGTTCTGTTATTTTGATTAACCAAAGGAACCAATAAGGGGGAGTTCAGTCTGGTGGTCACGACTGGGCTCCGATGAGGATTGGGCACTTTGGATGCTGTACAGAATATTCAGAGTATCACTCAAACATTGCAAAAATCTAAGGAAAATCACAGTGCCAAATGTTTTTAGTACGAAAAGTTAAAAAAAAAAGGAAGGAGCAGCACATGAAAGAAATATTGAGTTGTTTCACACAATCTATAGAAGAAACTCATATACAGATTGGTCAGGTACATGAGGAGTTAGTGAATGGCAGAAAGTAGAGTAGCAATAAGAATTATATAAATGTTAATTTTTAAACTTTAATCTGTGTAGGAAATTGCATAATTTCATTGAAGTAGGAATGGAATGAATGTGATTTGTGTGTAAAAAACGGTTTTGCATGAATGAGGAAGTTCGTATATGTGATAAGTTTGTTTGCTGTAGGCCACATGCTGTAAGGGTAGGTGTGTGTGTTCCTTTTAGAAATTGTAAGCATGGGGAAGGTTACGAACAGCTGTAAGGTAACGAACAACGCTTTGTATCATCGCAACTTAAAAGGGGAAAGTTGAAAAATGTAGGTTGCTTGGCTTTGTTGATGTTTCTATAGATTTATTTTCAGTAAAGTTAATTTGGAAAATTGTTACCAGTACTAAATAGTGGTGAGAATGGATTGAAATAATTGGAAATAAGTTAATTGCTGAAATGTGACCAGCTTTTGTGGTTTGTTTAGATAAACATTCTGGTTGGAGAAGGGTAATGATTGTTTGCTGAGATTTTCAGAAACAGTTGTGAGGAAGTGGCCCAAAGAAGGCACTTTCAAGATAAATGACAAGATGGAAGTGTTAATTATGAATTATATGCCACAGATAAGATGGAAAGGAGGAAAGGGAGGAGAGGAAAGGAATTAGATGTACTTAAGCAGTTTAGAGAGAAAAGGAGAGAGAGGCAGTGAGGAGGTAACAGAAGTAGGAAACGACAGGTGTGAAAATAATAAATCAGGAGGAGTCAATGGAAGATTTTAAAAGGAAGGTGAATAAATTTGCAAAGGAGGATAAACTATCTGAGAAGTATGAAATTGAGTTTAGAATGAGAAAGAAGGCATATCAGAAAGGATTAAAGTGGGAAGCAGAGGGATAAATTGATGAGACTGCTTTAAACAGATAAGAGCAGGACAGACACAGATTATCCTTTGGGGCACCCATAAACTGAGAGGGCTAAAAAATACCTTACCCAATATTCCTGATGGGGCAGGAAATGGATTATGGCTTTGGAGGGCGATTATTGGCTATGGGAGATTTGAAGGCACTGTTGGTGAAAGTGATAGGAACCACTAAACTGACAGAACTCCTGAAGATGGCTGGTATAAAAATGCTGTGAACAATGCAATAAACAATGGCATGCTGTTTGACACAGTCAGGCAGGGGGTATGGCAGGCCCTCAGACAAAAATCCAGCAGCCTATCTGGAGAACAAGCTGAAAAGGTGGAGACTGGAAACTGAACAAAAAAAGAAGTCAACCAGTTAATGAACACTATATTTTGAACCACTGTGGTGGATGTCATTCCTCCTAAAGTCAAGTCTAGATTGGAGGAGGTGGTGGGATTGTCATCTATTTCCCACCCCTGATTCAGTGATCATTTGGTCAATGAGGTTGAGAAATATCACAAAGATATTTGCAGACCAGCAGGAAGAGGTGCAGAGAAAAATGATGCAAATGTAACTTGAAGAGCTCAAAAAGAAAGAGCGTGAAAAAGGAAAGACAATGTTGTCAGTAACAACCAATTTCCTCTGGTTGAAAAGTCTGAAATAAGTGATGCACCGACACACAGTGAGTCCTATGACAGAGCCAAACAGGGGCCAGAGATTCCATGCCAATAATAAATGTATTTGGGAGAGTGTTTCCTCAAATGCCCTATCAGGAGTGAAATAAATCTGGATATAAGCCCAGACAGGACTGGGGTCCCCAAGGGAGAGATCTCAAGGAGGAGGTCAAGAAAGGCTAGTAAGGAGATAGGTAATGGATAAGGTGTGTTGGGGGTGTGAACAGGTATGGTAATCAGGAAATAATAATAATATTAAGATAGTGGTGAACATAGCTATGGTAAGAACATTAAGAAGAGGTATTAAATACACCTAGGCTAGGATGCGGTTTTAAATACTAGCCCCATGATTTTAATCAGATGTTGTAGGCAGATTTGGAAGGTGTTGATATAGTATGTGGATGATTTGTTGGTTTGTTTCACAAGTGAGAAGCAATGTGAGAGAGAGACATTGTAATTATCTTGGAAAAGATGGCACAGGAGGTCATAATGTATCAAGGAAGAAGTTGTTGTTTTGTCAGCAGCAGGTAGAATATTTTGGACGAGTAATATCTAAAGAAGTAAAAGCTATAGCGCAGGATCAAATTGAAGCGATAATTGAAGTTCCCAAACCTCAGACAGTAGAACAGATGATGATGATCTTGGGAATGGCAGGATATAGTTCAGACTAGATTGGGAAGTATGTTGAAATTGTGATGCCATTAAGAAAAATAATGAAGGAAGAAGGACACACAAGTCTGAGAAATGTTTTACAGTCAGAGCCTTTGAATGAAGGACAAAAAGGTTTTGCTTGTGGATGTTTCTTGTTAAAGGGATCATAATAGCAAGTATGCAGGGTTTGAAGTGATGCATCAGGATGAATTAGACTTTAAGGTAATCAAATTGGAAGCTTGCCTGCAATCTTGCTAAGCACAATTGGCAGAAATTAAGGCTTTAAGAGCAGCATATGTACATGGAGTCTGGCACATGTTTGGAGCAGTAGGGAAACAGAAAGGCTTTGAGAAAAGCTACGGAGACCCCATGCAAAATTAGCAGTATCCCCCTATGAAATGTTGTTTGGGTTACCTTATTTGGGAAAGATAGAAGGAATACCCACCATAGAGGGCAGTGATGTATTCTTAAGGAACCATTTACTGGCAGTATCTCGTTCTCTTACAGAATTAAAAGCTAAAGGGTTATTGGCTCAAAGCCCACCACTCGACTCCAATACATGCTGTAAAGGCCGGCGACTGGGTACTGATCAAGAATTGGAAGGAGGAGAAACTCCAGCCCCGGTGGACCGGCCCATACCTAGTATTACTGACAGCCGAGACAGCAGTACGAACAAAAGAAAAAGGGTGGACCCACGCAATCCAGGTTAAAGGACCCGTTGACCCACCGGCTCCTGATAAAGAGGAACTGAGTGTATCGCTAGGCCCTGGGCAAAGGATGCCATCCTAGTAGGCAGCAGCCCCTGCCAGCGCATCATCACCCAGTGGCCAAATCAGTCCCGACTGTGGTGGCCAGAGGAGCCTAAATAACCACATAACAATTACAGCACGGAAACAGGCCCTCTCGGCCCTTCCAGTCCGTGCCGACCATTTGTTTTCCCCTAGTCCCATCTACCTGCACTCAGACTATACCCCTCCATTCCCTTCACGTCCATATACCTATCCACTTTACTCTTAAATGTTAAAATTGATCCTGCCTCCACCACTTCTGCTGGAAGCTCATTCCACACAGGCACCACCCTCTGAGTAAAGAAGTTCCCCCTCACGTTACCCCGAAACTTCTGTCCCTTAATTCTCATATCATGCCCTCTTGTTTGAATCTTCCCTGCCCTCAATGGGAAAAACGTATCCACGTTAACTCTGTCTATCCCTTTCATCATTTTAAAGACCTCAATCAAGTCCCCCCTTAAATGGTATCCAACTAAGAAAGATGGGAGAAACTGCACTATCTGGATGAAGACTGATGGAATGGAATCGACTGGACTATGGAACTGCACCGGGAACAACCCTTATCAAGGAATCCCGGTGTTGCGAGACATATGGAACAAGGTTACCTCTAGTGGATCAGCCCCTGAAGGACTGTTATGGATATGCGGACACAAGGCATACTCGGTGTTGCCAACAAATTGGAGCGGGACTTGTTTCATGGGACTGGTACAACCGGGATTTTTCCTGTTAAACACCGAAGAAGGGCGGTCGTTAGGAACACCTGTATTTGACAACCTATATCAGAAGAAGAGGAAAATGGACATTGGAGAATGGGAAGATGATGAATGGCCACCCGCAAGCATCATCTCGTACTATGGACCAGCCACTTGGGCACAGGATGGATCCTGGGGCTACCGAACCCCGGTATACATGTTAAACCGGATCATAAGACTTCAGGCAGTACTGGAAGTAATTACCAACCAAACTGCGGGGGCACTGGAGATGCTGGCAAAGCAGCAGACACGGATGAGAGCAGCAATATACCAGAACCGGTTGGCCCTAGATTACCTCCTGGCAGAAGAAGGAAGGGTATGAGGGAAATTCAACCTCTCTAATTGCTGTCTAAACATCGATAACAATGGACAGGCAGTGATGGACATATGAGAAGGAATCCGTAAGTTGGCACATGTTCCCATACAAAAGTGGAATTCGATTATAGGTACCCGATGGTGGGATTCCATCCTCGGAGGAATATGGTGGAGAACAGCGGGACTCGTGTTTCTATGTGCATTGGCTGGGCTGATCTTTATCCCCTGTTGTATCCCTTGTTTTAGGGAACTTATTGCAAGGAGTATAAGTCAGATGCAGGCTGTAGTAGTGCCTATGGGAGAGAAAGGGGTAATACAGAAAATAATGATAATGCGACCAGGAAAGGTCCAGGATCTACAGGAAGAGGAGATTAGGAGAATGTTACTTCAATTCGAACTGAAGGAGCTTGAAATTGAGGTTTAATTAATAGATGCGTAGCAAAAGAAAAAGGGAGGATTGTGAGGGATAAAGTGATTAAACCCCACTATTGTAAGGGTTCAGGAGAGGATTGTAACTTGTAAAGAGGATTCTAAGCGATAGAGGCCAGGGAGAGGATTCTGACACAGCTGTGGATGAAGTTACCAGAACTGTCCTTGAGTAAGGATTGATGGCATTGTATAGTGGGAGAAGGGGAGTGATGGATGCGACCCCTATCAGTAGAGACTCGTGATGGATGCGACCCTTGTCAGTAGAGCCTAGTGATGGATGCGACCCTTGTGAGTAGAGCCTAGCTTTTAATTCAGATACAAGAGAACTGAGACAAGTCAGTTGGAGGTGAGCAAACTGGGGCAGGTCATTTACAACTGAGCATGCTTAATAGAAACATAGAAACATAGAAATTAGGTGCAGGAGCAGGCCATTTGGCCCTTCGAGCCTGCACCGCCATTCAATATGATCATGGCTGATCATCCAACTCGGTATCCTGTACCTGCCTTCTCTCCATACCCCCTGATCCCTTCAGCCACAAGGGCCACATCCAACTCCCTCTTAAATATGGCCAACGAACTGGCCTCAACTACCTTCTGTGGCAGAGAATTCCACAGATTCACCACTCTCTGTGTGAAAAACGATTTTCTCATCTCGGTCCTAAAAGACTTCCTCCTTATCCTTAAACTGTGACCCCTTGTCCTGGACTTCCCCAACATCGGGAACAATCTTCCTGCATCTAGCCTATCCAACCCCTTAAGAATTTTATAAGTCTCTATGAGATCACCCCTGATCTATAATTAAATAAATGAATATTACTAACACACCCCTGGTCAAGAAACTGCTCATTACCATGCACATGTATGAACATGCGATGTATGATGTGTGTGAGGGATAAAGTGATTAAACCCCATTATAGTAGGGAGCTTTAAAGAAGATTCAAACTGATAGGGGCCAGGGAGAGGGTTCTGACACAGCTGTGTATAAAAGTTACCAGAGCCATCCTTGAGTAAGAAGCAATAGCATTGTATAGCGGTAGAAGGGAGTGATGTAGAGAGATCCCTATCAGTAGAATGGAGTGATAGATGGGACCCTTGTCACTATAGCTTAGCTTTAGTACTGATATAGGAAAACTGACAGGGTTCACTTGGAGGTGAGTAAAACTAGGGTAGGTCATGAGCAACTGAGCATGCTTAATAAAATAAATGAATATTACAACACACCCCTGGTCAAGAAACTGCTCATTACCATGAACATGTCTGGACATGCGATGTATGATGTGGGAGGTACTGGGGGGATGTACCTACAGATTGTGCACCTCAGACCCTGATTAGAGAAGGGTCTGGAGGGGAGGTTGAATGTAAAATTGTGTGTATAAAGGGGGATGACTTCTCTGACTTCGGCGTGTCTCGACTTGGAGAGGCACCCGGTTCTGCAGACTCGTAAAATAAAGAATCTCTTGCTTCCACGATTAGCAGTGATTGTGAGCACAAAGCGTATCTCACAATGTGGGAGGTACTGGGGAGGATGTACCTATAGACTGTGCACCTCAGTGCTCTGATTGGAGAGGGCCAGAAGGGGAGGTTAAATGTAGAATTGTGTGTATAAAGGGGCTTTACTTTCCTGACTTCGGTGTGTCTCAACTTGGAGAGGCACCCGACTCTGCAGATTCGCAAATAAAGCATTTCTTATTTCCATGATTTAGTCTCTGAGTAGTGATTGTGAGCACAACCTATATCTCACAGAGAGGTGGGAGAGTGAGACGGGAAACATCGAGAACATGTTTCCTGTCTCTAGTGTGTCCAAGCCCTTAACAAATGGTAACAGAATATTGAGTGAGTATAATTTTATGGATAAGAAATTGTGTTCAACCAATTGATGGCTTCTTTGACAAAGTGACTAGCATGTTAGATAACAAGGAAGCCAATGAATGTAGCAAATTTTGTTATCCATAATTTGGCCTGTGAAGTGCCCCATAAAGGATTACTGCATTAGATAAGCACCGGTGGGCTTGAACGTAATAGGTTAAGTCCAGGGAGTCAGATATGGGGCTTTATGTGTGGGCCAGATATATTGTCAGTGCAAAGGGTCTAGGAGCAAGACCAAGTTTGCATCCAGCATCAAGTTCTGGAATAGTACTGGGTGTGCAGTCAAAGCTGGGACCAGGGGAGTGTTCAGCACTGGGAACCTAAGCCGGTAAGCAGCTGTGATCAGGGTAGAATAGGGGGCCGGGTGTAAGGCTGGACTCGGGGACAGGAATGAGAGAAGGAATGCAACTGGAGTCAGGGCCAGTAGGACCCAGTGTGCAGTGAGACCCAGGTTGGCCACCATGGGCCAAGTGTTTGATTATTACCTGATATCCATACATGAATACACTAATATGCACCAGATTGCACAATTTCACGCTGAAAAATGCAAACGTTCCGTACCAATGGTCCCCCCCAGTCGCTCTGCTCCCTCGGGCTTGGTCTCGCAATTTCTCTCCCAACTCTCACCCAAAGTTGCAGCCCTGGCAGGAGTGAGATGGGCCGAAGGGCCTTTCCCGGCCGCTCCGGGCTCCCCGCATCCACGCCCTTGTCCCGCAAGGTCGGCTTGGTGACTTTGGGGGAGTTATTGGGGCAAACGGTTTGGAAATGAGACAGAAACCGGCCTGAAGGGCCACATTGACTGTGAATATAGTGAGCTATAAAGTTGGGGAACCGCCCGCCAGCACCTGTGCATGCTCCCCCTGCTGCATTAAAGGGAATGCATGCATCACTGACTGCATTGCTGCCTCCCCCGCTGCATGGCAGCGCGTTCATCCTTACCTGCTCTTCACAGCTGCATTCCTGCACCACTTCCGGTTGGGTGGCGAACCTCTTGTCCACAAAGGCGCTTCCGGCGGGAGGGGGACGCTTTAGGGCGGCGCACCGGCGCTGGCAAAGCTGGACGGCGGGTCCCAGGCGTCCGGGTGGGGGGCGAAACGCCGAATATTGATTCCGGGTGATTTTCTGTTTTTTGTGGCTTAGAGGGTGGGATGGAGAGAAAAAAGGAGGGGGAAAGGATGAAGGGAGGGAGAGAGAGAAAGAGGGAGGGAGAGGGAGTGGGAGAGCAAGTTTGGGAGAGTTTTGAGAAAAAATTCTGGACGTTTTGGTGAGAGAGAGAGAGAGAGAGGGGGGGGGGGGAAAGGAGAGAGAGAGGGGAAGGAGAGAGAGAGAGAGAGAGAGGGGAAGGAGAGAGAGAGAGAGGGAGAGAGAAAGGGAGGGGGACAGAAATGGAGGGGGGAGATGGGGAGAGAGAGAGGGGAAGAGAGAAAGTTTGGTAGAGTTTTGAGAAAGTTTTGAAAGTTTGAGAAAGTTTTGAGGAAGTTTTGGAGAGATTGAGAGGGAGAGAGCAGGGCTGCAACTCTCACGCTTTGAGCGTGAGAATAACGCATTTTGGGAAATTCTCACGCCCTCACGCTGATCACAAATTTTCCACGCTCTGTCGTGAGAAATTCTGTGATCAACGACAATTTCAAAACGCAGCTAAACTGCATGGGCCGCGGGTGTTGGCAAACCGGGGCTGAGGGAGGGATGGAAGCACAAGCAGCAGCGGAGACAGATGCGGGAGCCGGCGCTGGCGAGTGTTTGCCGGGCTGGCGAGGCGCTCACTGCAGCTCCGGCCATGGAGCAGCCTCAGTGCAAGAATCCCGAGCTGTCGGAAGCGTTGCGCCGCTGCCGTGAGAGTCTCTGTTCCAAAGGGACAGGGACTCTCAAAGGGAGGGGGCAGAGAGGGGAAGGAGAGAGAGAGAGAGAGAGAGAGAGAGGGTAAGAGGAGAGACAGAGGGGGAGAGAATGAGGAGAGAGAGAGGGGGAGAGAGGGAGGAAAAAATTTAGGGGAGGGGGAGAGAGGGGGAAGAGAGGGGTGGTAAAAGAGGGGAAGAGGGAGTGGGAGAGAAGGGGGAAAGAGAGGGGGCATAGAAGAGAAAGAGGAGACGGAGACAAAGGAGAAAGAGAGAGGGTAGAGAGAGCAAGGGGGGGAGTGAGGTGGGAGGGAGAGGGGGGCTTGATTGTTACATAGAAAATAGGTGCAGGAGGAGGCCATTTGACCCTTCGAGCCAACACCGCCATTCATTGTGATCATGGCTGTTCGTCCCCAATCAATAACCCGTGCCTGCCTTCTCCCCATATCCCTTGACTCCACTAGCCCCTAGAGCTCTATCTAACTCTCTTAAATCCATCCAGTGATTTGGCCTCCACTGCCCTCTGTGGCAGGGAATTCCACAAATTCACAACTCTCTGGGTGAAAAAGTTTGTTCTCACCTCGGTCTTAAATGGCCTCCCCTTTATTCTAAGATGTATGTATTGTAAAAAACCTCTTCACTGTTGGTCCGGCAAAACAGATAATCCTGAAAGGCTCTGGAACCAAGGATGCTGGAAAATCAGTAGTGGAGATAACAGATATTGAAGGCAAATATCCTGCATGTCTTCTTCACCACCTTAAATGTTGCCAATTTCAAGAATCCTCATACCAAATTTCAAGAGTCCCTATTCCTCAATACTCCTTAGGAATCCAGCATTCCCTACGCATGTCCCATCCTGAATAGCCCTCACCAAGTACTTCACCTCACACTGATGAGGAATATATTCTATCTTCCATTGTTCTACCTACGGCATGTGTGTGCCTTTAAGAAATGTGTCCCGGGCCTCCTCATTTGCCAGATTGAGGCTGTACACAACGTGGAGGAACAACTCACTACCCAGTGATGTAAACATTGGATTCTCTGAGTTAAGGTAATTTCTACATATGATCCCCTAACTCCTCTCCTACCCCCCACCACCCCCCACCACCCCTTCTTCCACTAAAAGTCAGTTAACCAGTTCCACAGTCCACAATATATTCCTCAGATTCACACCATCCCTAGCAGACAATCAACCTATCAGTTAGATATAGCTCTAAGAGTTAACAGAATCAAGGGATATGGGGAGAAGGCAGGAACGAGGTACTGATTCTGGATGATCAGCCATGATCACATTGAATGGCGGTGCTGCCTCGAACGGCCAAATGGCCTACTCCTGCACCTATTGTCTATGTTTCTGTATGAGGGATCCTCCTTGCCTGAGGTAATCTGTTCCTGGTCCTGATTTGTCCTGGTCCTTTCTTGCTTCCAATCCACCCCCTCCCACCCACAATCAGTTCGAAGAAGGGTCCTGATCCGAAACGTCCCCTATCCATGTTTTCCAGAGATGCTGCCTGACCCACTGAGTTACTCCAGCACTCTGTGAAACGTCACCTATCCATGTTCTCCAGAGATGCTGCCTGACCCGCTGAGTTACTCCAGCACTCTGTGAAACGTCACCTATCCATTTTCTCCAGAGATGCTGGCTCACCCGCTGAGTTACTCCAGCACTTTGTGTCTATCATTAAGAACCTTTGTTGCGACAGACCCAGGTTCGATCCTGACTACGGGTGCTGTCTCTACGGAGTTCATATGTTCTCCCCGTGACTGCGTGGGTTTTCTCCTGGTGCTCCGGCTTCCTCCCACATCCCAAAGACGGGTTTGTAGGTTAATTGGCTTCTGTACATTGTCCCTAGTGTGTAGGATGATCATTGGCTGGCAAGGACTCGGTGGGCTGAAGGACCTGTTTCCACGCTCTATCACTCAACTAAACTAATTATTTGGCTTTGCAAAGTTGGAATCTTGAGCAAAACACAAAGTGCTGGACTAACTCAGCAGGCCAGGCATCGTCTGTGGAAGGAATGAGCAGGCAAGTCATTAGAACGGGCATCCAAAGATGTGCAGGTTAATTGGCTTCTGTAAACTGGCCCTAGGGTGTAGGATAGTACTAGTGTACAGGTGATCGCAGGTCGGCATGGACTCGGTGGGCCGAAGGGCCCATTTCCACGCTGTATCTCTCGAAGCAAAACTAAAAGGTATGTAGCATGACTTTTGCCACGTTTTGTATCAGCATCTTTTGAACATTTCAGTGTTCATCGGGATTAAACACTGTTTGGCTAGCAGTTTAGAAGCATAATTAGATCACAATATAGGAAGCGTTTACAGACCATACATGAGAAGTTGCACATTCCACGACTAATCATGTTTAAAAGAACATATTCATCAAAACGCTAAACTGATTTCTGGACTTGTTGTGAATCTCACTTCTCCAATTCATTTGGGTCATTAGACTATTTATGGGAAACATCTGTCTAACCAGTACCAGCAAGGAAAACAGCTAGATTCATGGCAATGGGCAGCCAGATCCTTGCACTCTAATGCAAATCCTACTGAGAATCCTGTAACAGACAAGGCCACTCTGTGTAATTGGAAAGCTCATTCAGGTGCAACACCAAGGATTTACAGTTGGATACATTCAGGGATGGCACAGCGGTAGAGTTGCTGCCTCACAGCGCCAGAGACCCAGGTTCGATTCTGACAATGGGTCCTGTTGGTATGGAGTTTGTACGTTCGGCCCTTCACTGAGTGGGTTTTCTCCGGGGCCTCTGTCCTCCCACTGTCCAAAGAGGTACATGTTTGTTGCTTAATGGCTTTGGTAAAATGGTAAGTTGTCCCTAGTGTGTGGGATAGTATTAGTGATCGCTGGTCGGCACGGAATCAGTGGGCTGAAGGGCCTGTTTCTGCGCTGTACCTCTAAGCTAAACTTTCTGGAATTGTGCCCAAAGCCCAATATATTTTGGAAGTCTACCTTTGAAACATGACAGATGTTTTACAGATGGCAACAGACTTGAGTCTGGAGAAGGGTCTGGATCCAAAATGTCACCTATTCTTTTTCTCCAGAGATGTTGCCTGACCCGCTGTTTTTTGTGTCTATCTTCGATGTGAACCAGCATCTGTAGTTCCTTCCTACGTCTTTTAAATATTACTATATGAATTGTCAGTACAAAATGGGGAAAGGAGGTAAAGGTGGGGGCGCAGATGCGACGGCTGGTAGGGTGGAAGGTGAGGACAAGGGGGACTCTGCCCTTGTTACGAGTAGGGGATGGGCAGTGAGGGCAGAGCGGCGGGATAGAGAGGAGACCCTGTTGAGAGTCTTATCTATAATCAGTGAAGGGAAACCCCGTTCCCTAAAGAATGAGGACATCTCCGATGCCCTGGTCTGGAACACCTCATCCTGGGTCCAGATGCGGTGCAGACGGAGGAATTGGGAGTGGAGGAGGAATGGGTAGAAGGGAGAATGTGAAAACAAAGAACTGCAGATGCTGGACTAACTCAGATACTGCAGTAACTCAGCAGGTCAGACAGCATCTCTGGATAGAAGGAATGGGTGACGTTTTCAGTCAAGGCCCTTCTTCAGACTGCTCCGCTGCAGATGCTGATCTACACAAAATATCTAAGCGGGACAGTATCTCTGCAGAACATGGATAGGCGATGTTTTGGGTCGGAAATAATGTTAATTGTATCCCTTCGTTATCACCTCTTCCCCAGCCAACAATGGGCCATTATGGCTCCACCCTTCCTTGGTCATCTGTTGCCGCCCAGACTTGTTCTATACTGATCCGTGTGTTCAAGAGAGTTAGATTTAGCTCTTTGGGCTAACGGAATCAAGGGATATGGGGAGAAAGCAGGAACAGGGTACTGATTCTCGATGATCAGCCATGATCATATTAAGTGGCGGTGCTGGCTCAAAGGGTCGAATGGCCTACTCCTGCACCTATTTTCTATGTTTCTAGTCTAATCTTACCTCCAGTTCCCTCCCCTCTATTTTCGGTCGGTAGGACTGTCCCGACCCGAAAGGTCACCCCCGGTGCAGCTGCTGCCTTACAGCGCCAGAGACCCAGGTTCGATCCACACTATGAGTGCTGTCTATATTGGAGTTTTACGTTCTTCCCGTAACCTTTGTGGGATTTCTCCAGGTGCTCGGGATGCTAACCTATCAAGGGTTGCAAATAACCAAACAGAATGGCCAAATCTTGCTGCCCAATGCACTCAACAGTGTGGGAAGACTAAGTCTAAGTGAGTAAAAGGCCTGTCCCACCAGTATGCGACTCCATGCGGTAAGCGCGACCTAACGTGGTCGCTTGAGCCGTCCGGCCTCGCAGGGCCGGTCCTACTTCGATCGCCGGAGCCGTGCGGAGATGGTCCAGACATCATGCGGGGCTCCGAAGAACTGACCGTCTTCAAAAATTCTGCACGGCAACGGCTTGTCGGCCCGCAGTCGCCTCGACGCATTACGCACCGCCTCGACGTCGTACCTCCGTGCCCCTCTCTATATTTGCCTCCGTGACCCTCTCTGTATGTGCCTCTGTGCCCCTCTCTGTGTGTGCCTCCGTGACCCTCTCTGTGTGTGTGCCTCCGTGCCCCTCTCTATATTTGCCTCCGTGCCCCTCTCTATATGTGCCTCTGTGCCCCTCTCTGTGTGTGTGCCTCCGTGACCCTCTCTGTGTGTGTGCCTCCGTGACCCTCTCTGTGTGTGTGCCTCCGTGCCCCTCTCTGTGTGTGCCTCCGTGCCCCTCTCTGTGTGTGCCTCCGTGCCCCTCTCTGTGTGTGTGCCTCCGTGCCCCTCTGTGTGTGTGTGCCTCCGTGCCCCTCTGTGTGTGTGTGCCTCCGTGCCCCTCTGTGTGTGTGTGCCTCCGTGCCCCTCTCTGTGTGTGTGCCTCCGTGCCCCTCTCTGTGTGTGTGCCTCCGTGCCCCTCTGTGTGTGTGTGCCTCCGTGCCCCTCTCTGTGTGTGCCTCTGTGCCCCTCTCTGTGTGTGCCTCCGTGACCCTCTCTGTGTGTGTGCCTCCGTGCCCCTCTCTGTGTGTGCCTCTGTGACCCTCTCTGTGTGTGCCTCTGTGCCCCTCTCTGTGTGTGCCTCCGTGACCCTCTGTGTGTGTGTGCCTCCGTGCCCCTCTCTGTGTGTGCCTCTGTGACCCTCTCTGTGTGTGTCTCCATGACCCTCTCTGTGTGCCTCCATGGCCCTCTCTGTGTGTGCCTCTGTGCCCCTCTCTGTGTGTGCCTCTGTGACCCTCTCGGTGTGTGCCTCCGTGCCCCTCTCTCTGTGTGTGCCTCCGTGCCCCTCTCTCTGTGTGTGCCTCCGTGCCCCTCTCTCTGTGTGTGCCTCCGTGACCCTCTCTGTGTGTGCCTCCGTGACCCTCTCTGTGTGTGCCTCCGTGACCCTCTCTGTGTGCCTCCATGTCCCTCTCAGTGTGTCCCTCTCTGACTTGCGAACTTACCACGGACTTCGCTCCAACTTCGCGCCACGTCGCGCCACTCACCCGACCTCCGCGCGGCCCCCACTGCCGGTTTGGTCGCGCTCGCCTCATGCAGGCGCATGCTGGTGGGACCGGCTCTGTACAGGGATCACTCGACCTCCGCGCGGCCCCCGCTTCCAGTTTGGTCGCGCTCACCGCATGGAGTCGCATGCTGGTGGGACAGGCCCTTTAGAGAGATAAGTGCTGGTGACAAAACGCCCCCTCAGGGTGGGTGTCGAGCAGTCACGGAAACAGCTCGGGAGATTTCAGGAGAGCTCACCAGGACGGGATGAGGGTTGGGGAAAGACTTGGGAAAGGATCGAGTTATAATTCCCAGCTCAGTGTGAATCACGTTACTTTTCGTTCAAAGCAAACAAGTATAGTTCAGCTGAACTGAATTAATGTGACGCTGCCTGTTGCAACAAGAAATGTTATTCTTTCACGGAAAAAGATATTACATAATCAAATATGCACACGCACACACGCGTGTACACGCACACATACGTACACGCACACACACCCGAGCACGCACGCACACATACATGCACACACACATGCACCCACGCGCACACACACACGCACACATGCCCACACACCACACACACCCACACGCACACCACACGCACACACACACCACACATGCACACACACGTGCACACACACGCACATACCACACACACACACACACGCACACTCTACACACACACACGCACACACATCCACACGCACACACACACGCACACACACACACGCACACACACACACGCACACACGCACGCACACGCACACGCACGCACACCCACACCACACACGCACGCACACACACACGCACACACACGCACACCCACGCACACACACACCCACACACACACGCACACACACACTACACACACACACACACCACATACACCATGCATGCACGCACACACACCACCCACACACACACACACACCACCCACACACACCACACACACGCACACACACACGAACACACACACCACACACACGCACCACACACACGCGCACACCCACGCACACATACGCACACACACACCCACACACGCACACACACAACACACACACACCACATACACCACGCACGCACACACACACACCACACACACACACACACGCACGCACACTCCACACACACACCACACACACGCACCACATGCACACACACACCACGCATGCACACACACGCGCACACACACGCACATACCACACACACACGCACACACACTCTACACACACACATGCACACACACGCACGCACACACACCACACACCACACACGCACGCACACGCACACACACGCACACACACACGCACACCCACACACACATACGCACACACCCACACACACATGCACACACACCACACACACACCACATACACCACGCACGCACACACACCACCCACACACACATACACACACGCACACACACAAACACACGCACGTACACACACACGCACACACACTCACCACACACACGCACACGCACACACACGCCACACACACGCCACACACACACCACACGCACACACACCACACACACACACACACACACATGCACCACTCACACGCGCACACTCACACACACACACACGCATGCACACACACGCACACACACGAACACACACACACACACACACACGTACACACACACCACACGCACGCATGCACACACCACACACGCACACACACACACACCACACACGCGCACACACATACGCACACACATACGCACACACACGCACACACCACACACACGCACACACACGTGCACACACACGCACACACACGCACACACCACACACACACACGCGCCACACACACGCGCACACACCACACACCACACGCACACCACACACCACACACGCACACACATGCATTCATGCACACACACGCACACACGCGCACGCGCACACACGCGCGCACACACCACACACACACCCACCCACACACGCCACACACACGCCACACACACACCACACGCACCACACACACCACACACACGCACATACACACGTACACACACACATGTACACGTACACACACACACACATGTACACACACACACGCACACACATGCACACACAAACACACGCACACACACGTACACACACGTGCACATACACGTACACACACACACGTACACACACACGTACACACACACGTACACACGCACACACGTACACACACATGTACACACATACACACACACACACACGTACACACACACGCACACACATACACACGTGCATACACGTACACGCACACACACGTACACACACGCACACACACATGTACACACACATACACACACACGTGCACACACACGTACACACACACACGTACACACACACACGTACACACACACACGTACGTACACACACGTACACACACGTACACACGTACACACACATGTACACACACACACGTACACACACATGTACACACACACATGCACACATGTACACACACACGCACACACATGCACACACGTACACACACGCGCACACACGTACACACACACGTACACACACTCACACACACGCGCACACACACACGTGCACACACATACACACACGTACACACACACACGTACACACACACACACACACGTGCACACACATACACACACGTACACACACACACGTACACACACACACACACATACACACACACACGTACACACACACACACGTACACACCAACACGTACACCCACGTACACACACACACGTATACACACACAAGCGTACACACACACACACACACACACACACACACACACACACACACACACACACACACACACACACACACCCACACACACACACACACACACACACACACACACGCACACACATGCACACACAGACCTCAAATTGCTCAACTAAATGCGATTTACTTTGTTTTCCCCCTTTCTATGCATTGACGCGCCAAGCCCAACTCGGCTAAATGTCTATTCCATTTTATTTGTGCACGAAGGACCTGCAGATGCTGGTTTAAACCGAAGATAGACATAAAATGCTGGAGTAACTCAGCGGAACAGGCAGCATCTCTGGAGAGAAGGAATAGGTGACATTTCGGGTTGAGACCCTTCTTCAGTCTCATACAAATTTCTCTCCAGAGATGCTGCCTGTCCCACTGAGTTACTTCAGCATTTTGTGTCTATCTTGCTATTTTTTTCCCTGACCAAACTTTTCAGCTCTGGAAAACTTTTAAAATATTTCAATGACTGAAAGTGTTATTCACACGTAACAAGATTGGTAATTTACCTTCTTAAGAGCTCAGGGCTTCTTAATGACTGATACAACCCATTCAACAAAATGGCAGATGAGTAAAAGCATGATTTAATTTTTAGTTCATTTATGAGTTTAGACGGATGAGGGGGTGGAGGGGGGAGGAACTCACTGAAACTTACCAAATAGTTAAAGGTCCAGATTGAGCGGACGTGGAGAGTGTGCAGGAAGGAACGGCAGATGCTGGTTGAAGCTGAAGATAGACAAAAATACTGGAGATCTCTAGAGAGAAGGAATAGGAATAGGAAAGAAGAAGGGTCTCAACCCAAAATGTCACCTATTCCTTTTCTCCAGAAGTGCTGTCTGACCCACTGAGTTACTCCAACATTTTGTGGATGTGGAGAGGTTTTTTCCACTAGTGGGAGAGTCCAGGACCAACGGATATAGCTACAAATAAAATGATGTACCTTTAGAAAGGAGATGACGAGGAATTTCTTTAGTCAGAGGGTGGTGAATCTGTGGAATTCGTTGCCACTGACGGTTATAGAGACCAAGTCAATGGATATTTTTAAGGTGCAGATAGACAGATTCATGATTAGTACGGGTGTCAGGGGTTATGGGAAGAAGGCAGGAGAATGGGGTTGAGAGGGATAGATGGGCCGTGATTGAATGGCTGAGTAGACATGATCGGTCAAATGGCCTAATTCTGCACCTATGACTTATGAACCTATAACATATGATTTATGACATTAAGCAGCTGCCGTCCAAAACATAGTGCAAACAAAGCAGGAGCAGGTGGATTATAATTGCAGCCTGAATCCCACACAGATGATAAACGTTATCATTCAGAATAAAAAAGCATAGCAACAGGTGGTAGTTGAGTGAATATTTACACAGAGGTACTGTCATAGAGTCATAGAGTGATACAGTGTGGAAACTGGCAATTCAGCCCAACTTGCAAACACCGGCCAACATGTCCCAGCTACACTAGTCCCACCTGCCTGCATTTGGTCCACATCCCTCCAAACCTGTCCTATCCTTGTACTTATCTAAAGGGCCTGTGCCACTTAGGCGATATTTTCGGGGACTGCCGCCGACTGTCACAGTCATAGCAGGTCGCCGAATTACCGCTGAGTTACTCCAACACTTACCACTCTCCACAGGATTCCAGCATCTGCCGTTCCTCGTGTCTAATTTTACTGTTTGATTGGTCTACAATTGATTAATCTACAATATTGATTAACTGCCAGCCACTGCTTTAATCCATTATGAGTAATTTTGACAACCATTTAAGGTCCCACCATGCTGGGTGTGACGTACCTTCATTAGCAACTCCCGACTCCTCTCTTGGTTGTTCTCATAGGAAAAGATTTTTGAAAGCTCTTCAAACATCAACCTGCTGTCCCTAATAAAAAGAATGATACAAGGAGGTTTCCCAGGCAGATTAATCATCTGCTAGCAAGGCGTCTGAGATGAAGAAATCAATAGCGTTACAGAGATTGTGGTCTTTACAGAACCTGAATGTTACTCAGCAGTGGGTTGGCAGTACTAGAGTTTTTGCCTCACAACACCAGGGACCTGGGTTCAATCCAGGCTACGGATGCTGTCTGTGTGGTGTTTGTACATTCTCCCCGTGACCATGTGGGTTTTATCCAGGTGCTAAGGTTTCCTCTCACACTCCAAAGACGTACAGGTTTGGAGGTTAATAGGCTTCTGTAAATGGTCCCCAATGTGTAGGATGGAACTAGTGTACGGGTGATTATTGGTTGGTGCGGACATGTTGGGCGAATGGGCCCCCGTGGAGCTACACGCGTGAAGACCATGGGCCTACCCAGTAGGCCCAACTCGCCTGCTGGAGACCAGGGACTCGCCCGCCACAGATGGCTCGGTTCGCCCACCCAGAGTGGAGGGAGTGGGCTGGAGGGCCGGTGAACAGACCGGCTGCGAGAGGGAGTGCGCAGTCTCGATGGGGGTGTGGCCACTGGAGGCCCTGCAACAGCTGGACCAGGCGCCGCTTCAAGAGGCCGAGTACGTGGACCACTCGCGGCCTACAGCGGAGGAGCAGCGGCGGAGGACACCGCGGGCGGATATGCTTGGCCAGGCCTGGACTGTGAACGAAGAAATGGTATCAAACATGGCACCACCAGCATTATGTGCAAAATGAATTCCATTATGTAGTGGTTAATTGCATATGGAACAATAAATAAGTAAATAAATATACATTTAACTATTTTCATGCTGTATCTCTAAAGTAAAACTAATTATGGCAGCTAGCCAGATTTCATTGCTGCCCGAACATCAGGGGAGGATCAAGGTGTCTGTGGCTTGGAGTTCCAATTCCAGGCACATGCTTTAGAAAGATTCCATTAGCCGGCAGAGGTTAGCAAATTCTCTGCATTGTTGGCAAACATGCTTATATAATGAAGCCAACATAATCAAAGATTTCCCGACCCCAGTCAATCCGCTTTCTCCCTGCTCCCGTCAGACAGAAGGTATAGAAGCTTGAAAGAGCGCACCACCAGACTCAGGAACAACTTCTGCAGGTTTGTAGGTTAATTGGCTTGGTATAAATGTAAAATTGTCCCTAGTGGATGTAGGATAATGTTAATGTGCGGGGATCGCAGGTCGGTGAGCTCAGTGGGCCGATGAGCCTGTTTCCGCTCTATATCTCTAAAATAAACTGGTCCAAAGGGAGCAGGAAGGAATTTGCAATCCATCCACCACATAACTTAAATGCAGACCGTTCTATCTGCCCAGAGAGTTTACCTCCACTGTTGTGACTGCAGCCTATATTACTCCTGATGCTAATGCTAATGCTAAGCTTGCAATGAAAGAACTGCATACTGCCATTAGCAAACAACAGACTCACAACCCCGTGGCAGCCTTCATTGTTGCGGGTGACTTCAATCACTCCAACCTGAAGACTGTATTCCCCAAATTCCACCAACATGTCTCCTTCGCCACGAAGACAAGATACTGGACAAAGTTTACACAAACATGGCTGAACCTTACAAAGCTGTCCCACTCCCCCACCTTGGTCAGTCTGATCACCTCTCATTGTTCCTGCTCCCAAAGTACTCTTCACTCATCAGACATGTTAAACCCACAGTGAGGACAGTTAAAGTTTGGTCAGAGGAGGCGGACTCCACACTTCAGCAGCGTTTTGGAAACACTGACTGGAATGCATTTGCAGCTCAGGCCACCCTTGACTCCCACACGGACATTGACTCTTATACATCCTCTGTTTTGGACTTTATCAACTCCACCATCAACAGTGTTACCACCCTCAAATGGATTACCACATTCCCGAATCAGAAGCCCTGGATGAACAGCGAGGTCAGACTACTGCTGAAAGCACGGGACACCGCTTTCAGGTCAGGCGATGCTCGAGCCTACAGTTCATCCAGGGCTAACCTGAAGAGGGGCATCAAGAAGGCCAAGCGTAGCTACAAGCTTAGGATTGAGGAGCACTTCAATAACAACAACGACCCCCGACACATGTGGCAAGGCATCCAGGCCATCACGGAATATAGATCCACCAACACCACCCCCACATCCAGCGACGCATCCTTCCTTGAGGAACTTAACCACTTTTATTGCCGCTTTGACAGGGACAATCAAGAGATGGCCATCAAGGCTGTGCTCCCTGCTGATCACCAGCTCCTCACACTCACCCCTACGACGTGTATGTGTCACTGAGCAGGATTAATGCACGTAAGGCTGCTGGCCCTGACGGCATCCCCGGGCCCGTCCTCAGGACCTGTGCTGCACAGCTTACAGACGTCTGGACTGACATCTTCAACCTGTCACTTGCCCAAGCAGTTGTCCCCACGTGCCTTAAAACCACCTCCATCGTGCCGGTGCCAAAACACTCCACTGCGGCGAGCCTCAACGACTTCCGCCCAGTTGCACTTACTCCCATCATCACCAAGTGCTTCAAGAGGCTGGTCCTGGCACACCTCAAATGCTGCCTACCTCCCACACTGGACCCCTATCAGTTTGCCTACCGCAAGGACAGGATTACGGAGGATGCCATCTCAACGGCACCACTCCGCCCTCTCCCACCTCGACAACAGAGACACCTACGTGAGAATGCTGTTCATCGACTATATCTCAGCATTTAACACCATTATCCCCTCAAAACTGATCACCAAACTCAGCGACCTGGGCATCAATCCCTCTCTTTGCAACTGGTTACTGGACTTTCTAACTAACAGACCCCAGTCTGTTAGGTTGGACAACCACACCTCTTCAACCCTCGCCCTGAACACCGGCGTTCCACAGGGCTGTGTACTGAGCCCCCTCCTCTACTCCCTCTCTTCACCTATGACTGCACATCTGTACATGTGTGACCAAGAAGACCAAGGAGCTCATTGTGGACTACAGAAGGTCTAGGGGCTGCACGCACACCCCCATCCATATTAACGGGACAGAGGTGGAACGTGTTTCCAGCTTCAGGTTTCTGGGGGTCAACATCTCTGATGACCTCTCTTGGACCCACAATACCTCAACACTGGTCAAGAAGGCTCACCAGCGTCTCTTCTTCCTGAGGAGACCAAAGAAGGTCCACCTGTCTCCTCAGATGGTGAACTTCTACCGCTGCGCCATCGAGAGCATCCTTACCAACTGTATCACAGTATGGTATGGCAACTGCTCTGTCTCCGACCGGAAAGCTCTGCAGAGGGTGGTGAAAACTGCCCAACGCATCACCGGTTCCTCACTCCCCTCCATTGAGTCTGTCCATAGCAAGCGATGTCTGCGAAGGGCGCACAGCACCGTCAAGAACTGCTCTCACCCCAGCCACAGACTGTTTACCCTCCTCCCATCCGGGAGTCTCTACAGGTCACTCCGTTGCCGGACCAGCAGGTTCAGGAACAGCTTCTTCCCTGCGGCTGTTACACTACTTAACTCTGCGCCTCGGTGATTGCCAGTCACCCCCTCCCCCCCCCCCCCCCCCCCCCCCCCGGACACTCCTTCCCCCAGTAAATTTGCACTACTGATACTGTTTGCACATATATATATTTTACTGTTCATTATTCTATGTTCGCTCTTCTGGGGAGATGCTAACTGCATTTTGTTGTCTCTGTACTGTACACTGCACAATGATAATTAAAGATTGAATTGAAAAAATAAAAATTGAATTGAATTGAGAATTATGTTCTATGAGAAAAAAACAGGCCAAAGAGAAATGAACTTACTTTGAAACAGTGTCCCAGGTCTTCTTCAGCCTGTAGATGGATATTGTCTGCATGGCTGATGCAATAGCCTGGAGCGAGGAGAAATTCCTCATGATCCTGCATTCCTGAATGGAAAACAAGAGACTTGTCCATCAGTGGTTGCTGGCTTCCTGATGGCTCAGGGTTTATGAACTTGGCTCCGAGGAGGAGGGTCAGCTGTGAAAATACTACAGCGGTACGATTATGTGGAAAACATTTAGACTGCGTAACCTGAGGCTTGTTATTCACCTCAGCTCTGCACTTCAATGCCGACCGCCTTCCGACAGCAGTGGCCAGCGGTGGCTGGGGTCAAGGACATCGAAAGAGACCAGAAGTGTTTGAAAACATAACTTCCGGAGTGCTTTCACAGTTGTGGGTGGGTGGGGGGGGGGGGGGGGGGGGGGGGGGGGGGGGGGGGGGGGGGGGGGGGGGGGGGGGGGGGGGGGGGTGGAGGGGCAGAAAAGGAAGCCTTTCTTTCTACCCATTGTTGGATTAAAGGAGGTAGCAACGGCGACATTAAAGGGCCTGTCCCACTTACGTGTCCTTGGCACGCAAATTACACAACCTCGTGGTCGCGTTGCGCCGCGACAGTCCCGCGACTTCATTCAACCGCACAGCCGTCTGGAGCACGTGACGTCATTTGAAGATGGACACAAAATGCAGGACTAACTCAGCGGGACCGGCAGCATCTCTGGAGAGAAGGAATGGATGCTGTTTCGTGTCGAGACTCTTCTTCAGTCTGAAAGAAGGGTCTTGACCTGAAACGTCACCCATTGATCCCAGTGGGACTGGCCACGTGCGGCCATACGATGCCCGTGCACCTCAACGCGACCACGAGGTCGCGTAATTTGCATGCCAAGGACACGTAAGTGGGACAGGCCCTTAACACCTCATGTCCGTGACCCACTGCATATGATAATGATTGAAGAAGGGTCAAAACAAAGGAGGGTCCACAGAAAATAAAAACTAAATGTTTATACGATTTACTGCTTTGGGAGGGAGAGAAACTGCTTTGCATCTAATAGCCAATGTAATTTTACAAGGGCAG
Organism: Okamejei kenojei; assembly: GCA_035221665.1. Lineage (NCBI taxonomy): Eukaryota > Metazoa > Chordata > Chondrichthyes > Rajiformes > Rajidae > Okamejei > Okamejei kenojei. The sequence goes on along the minus strand of CM069140.1, from coordinate 4,202,242 downwards.
CAGTGGTGCAGCGGTGGAGTTGCTGCCTGACAGCGCTTACAGCACCAGAGACCCGGGTTCAATCCCGACTACGGGTGCTGTTTGTACGGAGTTTGTATGTTCTCCCCATGACCTGTGGATTTTCTCTGATATCTTCGGTTTCCTCCCACACTCCAAAGACGTGCAGGTTTGTAGGTTTCGGTAAAATTGCAAATTGCCCCTAGTGTGTATAGGACAGTATTAGTGCAGCACAGACTTATGGGTTAAAGAGCCTGTCTACACACTTTAAAAATGTCATTTAAAAATATGAAGATACTCAAAGTGCTGGAGTAAAGGAATAGGTGACGTTTTGGGTCGAGACCCTTCTTCAGACTTATATCAGACTTAAAAATCTGAAGATGGATTGCTTTTATGCATTGTAAAAATGGCAATCTTGTTTTTGCTTTGTTAATATTCACATACAAACACATACTGAAGCATGGATTGTTAAGTATGTAACCGCAGTCTATTTCCCTTCAGAAGTCTTGCTGCTATACTTCAGGGAAAGGAATAACAAAAGGCTTGGCTTGGTTATATGAGGTTAAGATCTAGCTTGTAGCCAGAGCAGGTCCTCCTGCACCTATTTTCTATGTTTCTATGGGTTATTGATAGGGGACGATCAGCCATGATCACAATGAATAGCGGTGCTGGCTTGATGGGCCGAATGGCCTCCTCCTGCACCTATTTTCTATGTTTCTATGTCTCTATGTCAAGGGTGGAACAGTGGTAGAGATTACAGTGCTTACGGTGTCAGAGACCCTGGTTCGATCCTGACTACGGGTGCTTGTCTGTGCGGAGTTTGTATGTTCTCCCCGTGACCTGCGTGAGGATTTCTCCGAGAGATTCTGTTTCCTCCCACACTCCCAAGACATTCAGGTTTGTAGGCTTATTGGCTTGATATAAATGTAAACATTGTCACTGATGTAGGATAGTGTTAATGTGCGGGGATCGCTGGTCGGAACGGATTCGGTGGGCCAAAGGGCCTGTATCTAGTGTAAACTAAATTAGTTTGTAGATTAATTGCCCTCTGTATATTGTCCCGTGTGTAGAGAATGGATGAGAAAGCCGGATAACGTAGAACTAGTGTGAACTAGTATGATCGGCATGGACAAGGTGGGCCGATGGACCATTTTAAAAACTGCACGATAATCGCGGAAGCAGGTTAATGAAATCCAGATATGTGGATGCAGATAGCTTGTACAATTAAGTGAAGCAAGGGAACAAAGCAAAGTGGGGCTGAAGATAGTTTCTCAACCCAAAAAGTCACCCAGAATTGACTGAATCAGCCGAGAAGCGCCTTGCCGAGAACAAGCGTTTAGCAGAATTATTACACAAAATAACTGAGAAATGCATTGACTTGGAGGGACGTCAAAGGCGTAAGAATCTGCGTATTGTTGGGTTGAGTGAAGGCCGAGAGGGAAATCAAGACCCTCGAAAATTTGCTGCAAAACTTTTAAAAGATATTCTGAACTTGGACCAAGAACCTCTGCTGGGCCGAACACACAGGGCATTGAGACGTACCCCTAGGAGGGATGCTCCCCCAAGACAGATGATTGTGAAGGTGGCTTACGATCATGTTTTTGAAGATATGATGAAGATAATAATACGTAAGAAAAATCTCAAATATGAGGGAGACAACATCAATATTTTTAGAGATTACCCTGCGGAAGTGGCCAAGAGAAGATCTTTATTTACAGAAACAAGAGGTATCCTGAGGAACATAAAGAATCTGAGATATGGCCTGATGTACCCGGCAACATTAAGGGTAACTTATGATAACAAGGAGCACCGCTTCACCAAACATACAGAAGCTCTTGAATTCGCTCGAGATATTCAGAAGAAACTGGAAGAGGAAGAAGTAGAGGAAGAATCAGATGAAGATGAAGGACACTGAATATTATTGATCACTTACTTGATGATACTGATTATTGATCACTTATCTGATGATACTGTCCACCCACAGAAGAGGAGGAGGATTCACACTGAAGGAGGATTCGCAGGGAAGGAGGAGGAACAATGGACATGGACTCTATATTGGGGTCAAGGAGGGATGGATGGATTATTAATAAATATAGTTTTGTATTAACTACCCTTCAAAAATGTATGTTAGCTCTCCTAATATAGTGCTACGACACTAATTATATTTGATATTAGTAGTATTATTAATTACTAAGTACATAAATTTAATACCCCACCCCGACATATATAGCCCTTAAGGCAAAAACGGAGCTGGAATTATTAACATCTTTTTTTTTTCACGGAAGTCCGTAGATTAGTAGCCACGCTAGTGTGGCTTACACCAATACTAACTGCACTAACTATAGTTGTAGTCACTTTTTTTCCCCTTATACTTTATTAACATCACTTACTTTACTTACATTTTTTATTATTATTTTTATATTATGTATTTTATTTCATATTATATACTATATGGATTTAAGTGTGATTGGTATTATATAGTTAGTTCAAGGAGACGTGTGTATAAGACAATGTCACAGATATTAAATTTCATCGATCTGATGTTTGGGTATAGGATTGGGTTGGATGAGCTGAGACATCTACTCCATTATAAACCACCTTAATAATAAAATGTATGACATAAACACTAGGATTGGGGGTGATGGAATCACCTTCTGTAGTTGGAATGTTAAGGGAATTAACGAACCAATTAAAAGAGGTAAGGTTTTAGCTCAATTAAATAGATTGAAATCTGATATTATTTTTCTCCAAGAGACACACCTTAAAAAAGATGCGCAGGATAGATTAACAGCAAAATGGATTTCCAAAGTATATCATTCTTCATTTACACATAAGTCTAGAGGGGTAACAATAATTATTCGTAAAGGTATACCTTTTAAACAAAGCTCAATAATAGAAAATGTTGAGGGTAGATATATAAAAATTACAGGTGAATTACATTCTAAAAAAGTAATCCTTATGAATATATATGGTCCTAATTTTGATAACCCATTATTCTTCAAGAAAATATTTAACAATATCCCTATATCCACTCAACATAATCTAATAATTGGAGGTGATTTTAATTGTACCTTAGATAATTATTTAGATAGATCATCAATGAAAAGGAAAACCACTTCTAGGTCAAGTACATTTATAAATTATTTTATTATCACAGCAAACGTTAAGGATATCTGGAGAACAGATAACCCATCTGGTTGAGAATATTCATTCTTTTCCCCTGTATTTGGAACCTATATTTGGAACCTGTATTTGGATAGACTATTTTTTAATAGATTCAAAACTAATCCCATTTACATATGACTCAAAATATCATAATATTATTATCTCGGATCACGCTCCATTAACATTTAAGATAAAATTAAAAGACATAACTATTAAAACCTCTAACTGGAGACTCAACCCAAAATATTAAAGGATAGGGCTTGTTATGATTACTTGGTAAAACAGATTAAATTATTTTTTGAAACTAATGACAAACCGGAATTTCACCATCACTGCTCTGGGATACATTTAAAGTGGTGATAATATCAGCACACGCATACTTTAATAAAGAAAATCGAAAGACTCAACAAAAGTTGGAAAATGAAATAAAACAATTAGATATTGAAAATGCAATATCCCCTTCTAAGGGGCTAAGTAATAAAATTGCATCATTAAAATATAAGCTAAATAAAATATACTCAAATCAGATTATTAAACTTTTTCAACAGACTAAACAAGTACACTTTGAATTTGGGGATAAACCACAAAAATTACTGGCACGTCAGCTTAGAAAATTAGATGAGGAGAAAATGATACATAAAATTAGATCTGAACAAGGAGAAATTTTGACTTTACCAAAAGAAATCAATGATACATTTTTACAATATTATCAAAATCATATACTCAAATCCAACTGCAAAAATATTAACAAATCAAATGGTATCAGCAAAATTTAATCTCTTTAGGGGTTGTAGACCAGGATGCCCATTATCACCATTACTATTTGCTCTGGTAATAGAACCATTAGCCGAAATGATTAGATCAGAAACAGAAATATATGGATATAATACCAAAACTACAACGAATAAAATATCTCTATACGCAGATGACATCTTAATTTATATTACAAAACCAGAGATTAGTATTCCCAATCTATTTAATGTTATAATTAAGTTTAGTACTTTTTCTGGGTATAGAATTAATTGGAATAAAAGTGAAATTATGCCTATAACTGGAATAAAACTAAATATATTAGAACAATTCCCACTTAATTATAGGAGGCATGGAGTAAATGAGGTGCTAGAGGAGTATAAAGAATGTAAAAAGAATCTTAAGAAAGAAATTAGGAAGGCTAAAAGAAGATATGAGGTTGCTTTGGCAAGAAAGGTGAAAGTAAACTCAAAGGGTTTCTACAGCTATATTAATAGCAAAAGGATAACGAGGGATAAAATTGGACCATTAGAGAACCAGAATGGACAGCTATCTGCAGAGCCAAAAGAGATGGGGGAGATATTGAACAATTTCTTTTCTTCGGTATTCACCAAGGAGAAGGATATTGAACTCTGTGAGTTAAGGGGAAAAAGTAGAGTAGCTATGGAAACTATGAGATTCAAAGAGGAGGAAATACTGACACTTTTGAAAAATATAAAAGTGGATAAGTCTCCAGGTCCTGACAGGATATTCCCTAGGACATTGAGGGAAGTTAGTGTAGAAATAGCAGGAGCTATGACAGAAATATTTCAAATGTCATTAGAAACGGGAATAGTGCCGGAGGATTGGCGTACTGCGCTTGTTGTTCCATTGTTTAAAAAGGGTTCAAAGAATAAACCTAGCAATTATAGACCTATTAGTTTGACGTCAGTGGTGGGCAAATTAATGGAAAGGATACTTAGAGATAATATATATAAGCATCTGGATAAACAGGGTCTGATCAGGAACAGTCAACATGGATTTGTGCCTGGAAGGTCATGTTTGACAAACCTTCTTGAATTTTTTGAAGCGGTAACTAGGGAAATTGATGAGGGTAAAGCAGTGGATGTTGTCTTTTTGGATTTCAGTAAGGCCTTTGACAAGGTTCCCCATGGAAGATTGGTTAAGAAGGTTCAATCTTTGGGTGTTAATGGCGGAGTAGCAAGATGGATTCAACAGTGGCTGAACGGGAGATGTCAGAGAGTAATGGTGGATGGCTGTTTGTCAGGTTGGAAGCCGGTGACCAGTGGGGTGCCTCAGGGATCTGTGTTGGGTCCACTGTTGTTTGTCATGTACATCAATGATCTGGATGATGGGGTGGAAAATTGGATAAGTAAGTATGCAGATGATACTAAGATAGGTGGTGTTGTGGATAATGAAGTAGATTTTCAAAGTCTACAGAGAGATTTGGGCCATTTGGAAAAGTGGGCTGAAAGATGGCAGATGGAGTTTAATGCTGTTAAGTGTGAAGTGCTACATGTTGGCAGGACAAATCAAAATAGGACGTACATGGTAAATGGTAGGGAATTGAGGAATGCTGTGGAACAGAGGGATCTAGGAATAACTGTGCATAGTTCCCTGAAGGTGGAATCGCATGTAGATAGGGTGGTAAAGAAAGCCTTTGGTGTGCTGGCCTTTATAAATCAGAGCATTGAATATAGGAGTAGGGAAGTAATGTTAAAATTGTACAAGGCATTGGTAGGACCAATTCTGGAGTATGGTGTACAATTTTGGTCGCCTAGTTATAGGAAGGATGTCAACAAAATAGAGAGATTACAGAGGTGATTTACTAGAATGTTGCCAGGGTTCCAGCAACTATGTTACAGAGAAAGGTTGAGCAAGTTAGGTCTTTATTCTTTAGAGCGCAGAAGGTTAAGGGGGGACTTGATTGAGGTCTTTAAAATGATGAAAGGGATAGACAGAGTTAACGTGGATACGTTTTTCCCATTGAGGGTAGGGAAGATTCAAACAAGAGGGCATGATATGAGAATTAAGGGACAGAAGTTTCGGGGTAACGTGAGGGGGAACTTCTTTACTCAGAGGGTGGTGGCTGTGTGGAATGAGCTTCCAGCAGAAGTGGTGGAGGCAGGATCGATTTTAACATTTAAAAGTAAAGTGGATAGGTATATGGACGTGAAGGGAATGGAGAGGTATGGTCTGAGTGCAGGTAGATGGGACTAGGGGAAAACAAATGGTCGGCACGGACTGGAAGGGCCGAGAGGGCCTGTTTCCGTGCTGTAATTGTTATATGGTTATTATATGGTTAAATTGCGTTATTCACTTTTAAGATGCATACTATAATCGCTCTTTTTTTTAATATATTTGTTTTAATTAAATACATATAACAAGAATATATACATATATTTTTTTTCTCTCTTCTCTTTCTCTTTCTATATAATCAAAATTATTATTTAATCACTATTCGTATTGATTAAAATCTATTCTTTTCTTTTTCTACTTTCTAAAAAAATAGAAGTTTATAAGAATTATTTGTAACATCCATATACTTATTGAAATAAGTTGGTTGTGTATTTAAAAAGTTGTTATACTGTTGTTATGATGGATTACTTCTAATAAAAATATTATAACACAAAAAGTCACCCATTCCTTTTCTCCCGAGATGCAGCCTGTCCCGCATAGTTACGCCAGCTTTCTGTGCCTGTCTTTGGTTTAAACCATCATCTGCAGGTCCTTCTGAATCAAAGCAACCACAGCATCTTTAATGGAACACAGCAATGCTCAAAAAGCACCCGGAGTGAAGCAGTGTTGTTTATTTGCATCTAATGGAAATAATGTGTAGCATATCACAAGCTTATAAGCCAGGATGCAGAGGTTTCATTCAGAGATACAGCATGGGAACAGGCCCTTCGGCCCACTGGGTCCATGCTGACCATCGATCACCCCGTACACTTAAGCCCTTGTCCCACTTAGGAAACGAATGGAAATCTCTGGAGACCATGTACCCCACCCAAGGTTTCCGTTTGGTTCCCAGAGGTTCCCGTGAGGTTCCCGGGGGTTCCGGTCACTCTCCATGAGTCACCAGAAGGTCTGGTCAATTGCCTGGAAAGCCTCAGCCGAAGCGTGAGCTGCATCTACTGACCAAAGATCCTATAGGATCTTTGCTACTGACCACACACACACACACACACACACACACACACACACACACACACACACACACACACACACACACACACACACACACACACACACCACACACACACACACACACACACACACACACACACACACACACACACACACACACACACACACACACACACACACCACACACACACACACACACACACACACACACACACACCGTGAAGGTGGGGGCCAGAGACGGGGAGGAGCGCTTTCTGCATGTGAAGAGGAAAGTAAACGGCTGCCACAGAGCACGATAAGTCCTTTAGAGAGCGCGGGAGGGAGTGAGGGAGAGAATGACAGAGAAAGGGAGAGAGAAGGGAAAGAGAAGGGGGTCACGGGGGGAATATACAAACAGACAACACCCGTGGTCAGGATCGAACCCGGGTCCCTGGCGCTGTGAGGCAGCAACTCTACCGCTGACAGAGGCAGAACGGAGAAGCCATGATCTGGGACAACCTCCTTGCACAGCTCCTGGAATTAAGATAAGATAAGATGCATTTATTTGTCACATGTGCCAATTGGCACAGCAAAATTAAATCACCATACAGACATACATTAAAAATAAAGAACACAACATGGAGTAGATAGGATTCAACATAAAACATCCCCCCACAGCAGGATCGAAATTTCCTACTGTGAAGGAAGGCACCAAAGTCAGTCTCTTCCCCTGATGTTCCCCACTGTTCCCCCGTGGTCAGGGCCTCCCCGAGCCCTCCGCAGTCGCCGCTACGGGCGGCCCGATGTTCAGGCCCGCTCGGCGGGGTGATGTAAGTACGACGTCGGGGCTGGGGACGTCCTCAGCGGCCTGGACCCCGAGTCGGCCCCCTCCTACCGGAGTCCGTGGCTCCCAAAGTCCACTGGCCTCGCCGGGTGGAGATGCAACACTAGAGGCCCTCGGCAAAGGGCCCCAGGACTCCACGATGACGGTCAGCGCCGCCCGCGTTGGGCGCTCTCTAAACCAGAGCGCCACGATGTTGGAGCAGTGGCCCAGCGCTCCGGAGCTCCAAACAGCGACCCAGTTAGGCATCGCCCGCTCCGCGGTGACTCCAGCGCCGCCGCTGTTGCAGCTCTGGTCCGGTTCCCAGTCCCTGGCAGGAAAGGCCGCTCGGATCCAGGAGGTAGGCCGCGAGGTGGGGGGGCGAGGATGCGACTCAGAGAAATAGTTGCGTCCCCGCCAGGAAGTGACTGGGAGTTAGTTTCCCCTTACCCTGCCTCCCTCCCCCACATTAAAAAAGTTAAAGTTTCCCCAAAAACAAACTTTAAACGGACTAAAAATAAAAAAAGATGGAAAAACAAACGGGCTGCAGGCAAAGGCTGCTGGCAGTCCAGCTAAGTAAGTAATGGGCGGTACTATGGTAAAGATGCTGCCTCACAGCGCCAGAGACCCAGGTTTCATCCTGACTACGGGTGCTGTACCTTCGCCCCATGACTGTGTGGGTTTTCTCCGGGTGCTCCGGTTTCCTCCCATGTTCCAATCATGTACGGGTTTGTAGGTTAATTGGCTAGATGTAAATTGTCCCTAGTATGTGGGGATCGCTGGTCGGTGCGGATACGATGGGCCGAAGGGCCTGTTTCCATGCTGTATGTCTAAACTAAACTAATCTACCTCCCCCAATATGTGTTATTGGTACTGACTATGAAACAATGAAATTCCTATTTGCAGAAGTGCAAGAGGATGGATAACAATCAATTGGCTTCTGTAAATTGTCCCTTGCGTGTAGAATAGAACTAGTGGAAGGGGGTTGCTGGTCGGCATAGGCTTTGTGGGCTGAAGGGCCTGTTTCCACGCTGTATCTCTAAACTAAACTAGACTTGTGATGGTGCAATTAAACATCACACTTCAAATAATGCGCTCAAAGGGTCAATTGTGTTAGAATGAAAGAATTAATGGTCACTTTACCTACGCCTCTCATGATTAGTCCAATTCATTTAAGTCTCCCCTCAGTCTCCTACACTCCAAAGGAGGCATCATTGCCTATTCAGCCTCTCACTATAATCTAGGCCTGCAAGTCCAGGTAACGTCTTGGCGAACCTCTTCTTCACCCTTTCCAAAATTGATGACACCCTTCCTCTGGCCAAGCAACCAGCTCCACGAGCAGTTGTCAATGTGTGGTCTCATAAGGTCATGTCTTAGGAGCAGAATTAGGCCATTCAGCCCATCAAGTGCACTCCACTATACAATCATGGCTGATCTATCTCTCCCTCTTAACCCCAATCTTCTGCCTTCACTCCATAAAAACTCTCACCAGCCACTTACAGAGCTGGACCATAATAACCATATAACAACCCAGTGGCCAAATCAGTCCCGACTGTGGTGGCCAGAGGAGCCTAAATAACCACATAACAATTACAGCACGGAAACAGGCCCTCTCGGCCCTTCCAGTCCGTGCCGACCATTTGTTTTCCCCTAGTCCCATCTACCTGCACTCAGTCCATACCCCTCCATTCCCTTCACATCCATATACCTATCCACTTTACTCTTAAATGTTAAAATCGATCCTGCCTCCACCACCTGCTGGAAGCTCATTCCACACAGCCATCACCCTCTGAGTAAAGAAGTTTCCCCTCACGTTACCCCTAAACTTCTGTCCCTTAATTCTCATGTCATGCCCTCTTGTTTGAATCTTCCCTACCCTCAATGGGAAAAACTTATCCACGTCAACTCTGTCTATCCCTTTCATAATGCCCCAAATTTCATTATCAATACCCTTCCCACCAAAGGTCTTCTTCGCCCTTCCCTCCCCCCCCCCCCCCCCCCCCCCCACCGAATAGTCACTTCTAGTAAACCCTGCAACTTTACTCCCAGATCTCTGTTCTTTCCAAACTTCTACCATTTGTTGTGCAAATAAATCTAGATCCTGCCATCAACTTGGATATCTTCCCTCTTTGTCCACTGTACCACCAACTTTGATGGCATCTGGAAATTCACTAACAATTTATTAACATTAATATTAACACTAGGAATGCCCGGTGGCACAGCGGTAGAGTTGCTAACTTACAGCGCCGGAGACCCGGGTTCCATCCTGACTACGGGTGCTGCCTGTACGGAGTTTGTGTGTTTTCCCTGTCACCTCGTGGATTTTTTTCCAGGTGCTCCGCTTTCCTCCTACACTCCAAAGATGTGCAGGTTTGTAAGATAAGTGGGCTCTGTAAGTGTGTCGGATAGAACTAGTGGGTGAGTGATTGCTGGTTGGCATGGACTCAGTAGGCCAAAGGCCCGTTTTGTCACTGTATCTCTAAAACTAATTTACTGATGACGTTATTATTCAAATCATGAGTGGACCCATCGACGCTTGCGGCACACCATTGGTGATAGGTCTCCAATCAGTAAAACTACATTAGTTTACTACCTTATTATTGTCATGTGTACCGAGGTAGAGTGAAAAGCATTTTTGTTGTGTGCTCTCCAGTGGGAGTATACGTGACTACAATCAAGCCATCCACAGTCTACAAATAATGGATACAACATTCAGTGCAAATTAAATCCAACGGATCCTTTTCAGAATGGCAGGCAGTGGCGAGTGGAGTGCCGCAAGGCTCGGTGTTGGGGTCGCAACTGTTTACCATATATATTAATGATTTGCAAGAGGAAATTAGGAGCAACACTAGCAAGTTTGCAGATGACACAAAGCTGGGTGTCAGTGTGAATGGTGAAGAGGATGTTTGGAAGTTGCAGGGTGACCTGGACAGGTTGAGTGTGTGGGCAGATGCGTGGCAGATGCAGCATAACATAGATAAAAATGAGGTTATCCACTTTGGTGGCAAAAACAAGGGGGCAGATTATTATCTCAATGGGGTTATGTTAGGTAAGGGGGAAGTACAGCGAGACCTGGGTATCCTTGTACACCGGTCACTGAAAGTTGGTGTGCAGGTACAGCAGGCAGTGAAGAAAGCTAATGGAATGTTGATCTTCATAACAAGAGGATTTCAGTACAGGAGGAGAGAGGTTCTTCTGCAGTTTTATAGGGCTCTGGTAAGACCGCATCTGGAATATTGTGTACAGTTTTGGGCTCCTAATTTGAAGAAGGACATCCTTGTGATTGAGGCAGTGCAGCGTAGGTTCACGAGATTAATCCCTGGGATGGCGGGACTGTCATATGAGGAAAGATTGAAAAGACTAGGCTTGTATTCACTAGAGGTTAGAGGAATGAGGAGGGATCTTATAGAAACATATAACATTATAAAAGGACTGGACAAGCTAGATGCAGGAAAAATGTTCACAATGTTGGGCGAGTCCAGAGCCAGGGGCCACAGTCTTAGAATAAAGGGGAGGCCATTTAAGACTGAGGTGAGAAAAAACCTGGTAGGCATGTACGGGTTATTGATTGGGGACGATCAGCCATGATCACAATGAATGGAAATGCACTAACAATTCGTAGGGCGAAAAGGCCTCCTCCTGCACCTTTTTTCTATGTTTCTAAATTCCAATTAAAGATAGTCTAAAGGTCGCCAATGAGGTGGAAGGGCAGGACCGCTCTCTAGCTGGTGAGAGGATGGTTCAGTTGCCTGATAACAGCTGGGAAGATACTGTCCATGAATCTGGAGGTGTGCATTTCCACACTTCTATACCTCATGTCTGATGTGAAAGGGGAGAAGAGGATCTAACCGGGTTGAGACTGGCCCTTGATTATGAAATATAAACTACATTCAAGCTGTGAAGATTAGTTTTTTTTTACTCACGATAGATTTGGATCCCCTATGCCAATGTTGCCATGGTAGAGGCTTCTTGGCTTTCTCCCAAGCTAATTATTTCACATGACATCCAGCTCAGAAAAAACAAAAAGGTTGTTGAAATATTCCCAGGCACAAGGATTCCAATCTTGATATCGGAATCACGTGTGTAAAACAACATGTCTTGAAACTTTCAAATGCTGCTCTGAGATGTGAACTAACATAGTACTAACGGCACTAATAATGCAAGGAAAAGACAGGAGTGCTCACTCAATACTAATACGTGGCATTGGGAGTAATCAGGCACTTCTTCCAAGATGCCGTCCAACTCAGGCGACTATTTGCGTGCTGGCCACAGATGCAGATCTATAAACTCATCTTACAATCGCTCCACACTTAAATCTCCACTCCTACAGCAACATTTCTTACTTTAACTATGATCTTCTTAAACTACCTATACACTGTAAATGGTTTGGTTGTCTTCATGTTTTGTCTTTCCGCTGACTGGATAGCATGCAACAAAAGCTTTTCACTGCACCTCGGTACACGTGACAATAAACTAAACTGAACTAATGGACCCAAATTCATCTCACGGTTCCAAACAAAAAGGTGATCAGAGACACACACCACCCTGGCCACGCTCCCATTTCAATCCTACCATGGGGAAGAAGGTACAGGAACCTGAAAACCGTGACCTCCAGCTTCAGGAACAGCTCCTTCACTACAACCATCCGGCTACTGAGCACAACACACACCAAACTTCAAACAGTTATTGCACTAGGACTCAAGGCTTTTGTTTTGTACTGGAGTCATTCAGCACGGAAACAGACCCTTTGGCCCAACTTGCCCATGCTGACCAAGATGCCCCATCTATGCGAGCCTCATCTGCCCAAATTTGGCCCATATTCCAATAAACCTTTCCTATCCATGTACGTGTCCAAATGTATTTTTAAATGTTATTGTACCTACCTCAACTACCTCCTCTGGCAGTTTATTCCGCAGACCCACCACCCTCTGTGTAAAAAAAAATTGCCCTCAGATTCCTATTAAATCTTTCCCTTCCGACCTGAAATCGGAGTCCTCTGGTTCTTGATTCCAAATAATGATTTTCTTTTATTTAGAGTCATAGTCATACAGCATGGAAACAGGCCCTTCGGCCCAACTGGACCACACCAACCAACATGTCCCATCTACACTAGTCCTACCTGCCTGCATTTAGCCCATATCCCTCTTAATCTGTCCTATCCATGTACCTGTCTAATGGGATGGGCGATTGCAACCTTCACGTGGTCCACCATGTTTCGACTAATGCAATCAACCCAGCGTGCACAAACAAATAGATGTTGTGTTTTTCATGCCACTTGATCTACAACTTTAGGCTGTGCACACCATACGCAAGACCTGTCTAATTATTTCTTAAATGTTCCAATAGTACCAGACTCAACTACGTCCTCTGGCAGCTCGTTCCATGTACCCACCACCCTTTGTGTGAAAACGTTACCCCCCAGATTCCTATTAAATCTTTATCCCTTCACTTCAAACCTATGTCCTCTGGTTCTCCATTCCCATGCTCTGGGCAAGAGGCTCTGCATCTACCCGATCTATATGTCATGTGATTTTGTACACTTTATTAAACTTTTTTTTGTTTGTTTGCTTATGCGATCTGTTGAGAATTGTGTTTACAGAGCTGTTGTTCTGCTGTAAGAAGGAATATCATTGTTCCGTTTCAGCACACTTGACAATTAGAACACTCTTGACTCTTGAAATCCTTGTTTACTTACAGCATCCATGTACGTCAACTGTTGTGCCACTTTATCTGACGGGAAAGAGAGGAAATCCTGTTTTTCTTCTATTCCATCTCTCTGCATATCCCCTTCCTCTCCCAGGCTGAAAGTGATGTTGCCATTGTCTGAAGAAGGGTCTCGACCCGAAACGTCACCTTTTCCACCCACCTACGGGTTATTATAAACATAGACACAGATGAGCAGGTCTGCACTATACAGGAGCAGACACAAATGCGACAACTCACATAGGTGTTGTCACATAGGTAACTCACTGGCAACTATTGGCAGCACAGTGGCGCAGCCGCTAAAGCTGCTGCCTTGCAGTGCCAGAGACCCCGGGTTCGATTCTGACCTCAGCTGCTGTCTGCGTGGAGTTTGTACGTTCTCCCTGTGCCCAAGTGTCCAATTTCCACCCACATCCCTGAGACGTGCAGGTTTGTAGGTTAATTGGCCCAAGTGTGTCGGGAGTGTGTGAGAAAGTATGATAACATAGAACTAGTGAGAATAGGTGATCGATGGTCAGCATGGACTCTTTAGGCTGCAGGGCCTGTCTCCATGCTGCATCTCTAACTGAAACATGGTTCAAACATATGTTGAACATGGTTCAAACATATGCTTCACCATATTTAAGAGGGAGTTGGATGTGGCCCTTGTGGCTGAAGGGATCAGGGGGTATGGAGAGAAGGCAGGTACAGGATACTGAGTTGGATGATCAGCCATGATCATATTGAATGGCGGTGCAGGCTCGAAGGGCCGAATGGCCTGCTCCTGCACCTAATTTCTATGTTTCTATGTTTCTATGACAATAAACTCTCGTAACTTGAATCTTGAAATTCCTCTTCATGTTTCTAAACGTACGTCTTTTTATTCTGAAGCTATGGCTTCTAAATCCTAAACTATCCACTCTATCCAGGATTTTCACTATTCGGTGAGTTCCTTCTAAACTCCAGCAAGTGACGCTGGGTCAGGACTCTTGAGACTTAATCCTATTTACCCCACTGTTATAGAGGGTGGCTAAGTGACCGTGAGTCCAAGTTGGAGCTGATTTCACTTAACTAACAAAATGCAACTCAGTTAACTTGTACTAACTGGACAATTAGCGTGCACACTTTCACACATCGTAACTAAACATTGCCAACAATTCACATTTGTCATGTCGGTAGTGTTAATAATTTAAATCTGACCAAGTCAATATTGATCCTTCAATATTATTTAATTGATGGCCAATGCATAGACTTATGAGAAATCACGCAACTCCTAATAAATTTAACATATAGGTAGTTGGCTGAAGCATAAGAACTTCCCAATAAAATCCTGGCAAATTTGAGAGGAAACGCTAGGCTCCAGATTTAAAAGTTCCTGGCCTTCCAGTTATGAATCATCTGATTATCATAATAACTCACAACTAACTTGTGCGACACCAAAACAATCCCACCCTACATTTCAAGGCTAGGGAAAGGAGACGGCATTTGCCAGGTCAGATGCCAGTGGAATGACTTGCATTGTCAGTAAAATGTGAGAGAGGAAGACGAGAAACAAGACATGGAATATCTTAGTCCTACTGGCTGAAGCAGTGAAGGAACACCACCATCAGACATTTCCCCTCTCCCCCAAATGCAGGCAATAGAAGCAAAAGGATCAAAAGTCCACAGAAGGTTCAGAAGAAGCATACTGCATAGGAAGGAAATGCAGGTCAAGCAGCACCTCTGGAGAAAAGGTATAGGTGACATTTCAGGTCGAGACCCTTCTTCAGATTAAGGTTGCATCACAGCTTGGTTTGGAAACAGCTCTGCCCAAGACAGCGTGAAATTGCAGAGACATGTAGATGTAGCCTAGCCTGTCCCATAGACAGCTCTTTCCACCATTGACTCTATCTACATTTCACATTGCCTCAGAAACATAGCCAACTTAATCAAAGAAGCCTCACATCAGTCATTCCTCCTTCTAGCTGCTCACATTGGGCAGAAGATACAGAAGCGTGAAAGCGCTCACTGCTTTTATGGAACAGTCCTTCCATAAGCAAGGTTACTGTCCGATTCACCTCTACCCCATTGGGGAAATTGGACTTTGCTATGGAACTTTCATTGACTGATCTTTCATCTTCTGGTTGCTCGGACCGATCCCGTTACTGCTATCCAAATGCTGCTATTACATCTTTTATAATTGACTCCAGCATCTTCCCCACCACCAAGGTTAGACTAACTGGTCTATAATTCCGTTTTCTCTTTCCCGCCTTTCTTAAAAAGTGGGATAACATTAGCTATCCTCCAATCCACAGGAACTGATCCTGAATCTATAGAACATTGGAAAATGATCACCAATGTGTCCATGATTTCCAGAGCCTCTTCCTTCAGTACCCAGGGATGCAGATCTGTTATCAGGCCTTCCATGAGCAAGGATACTGTCCACCTCGACCCCATTGCGGAAATTGGACTTTGTCTGTGTGCTACAATGCGGAGAACAAAGCCGCCAGAGCCAGACATAAAAACAGCATTTTTCCACGAGCAGTAACTCTACTCAACAGCCAAACGTCTGAAGCCTCCTTGTGCCTCGCCAACAGTCTGTCTGTTCCTTCCTTTGTTTTTTTTTGGTATGTATTAAATGTATGTTTTTAGTATTTATTAGTTTGTTTTATGTGGGGGTTGGGGAACTTTTCCCTAATCTCTTACCTCGACGGAGATGTGACATTTTTCTGTATTGTTTTGTTGTCCACACTGCGGTCTAACATCGAGTTGGCTGCCTCTTGATGGAGATCAATTTCGAGAGCTCCACCGCCACAGCCTGCAGGGCTTAACATTGCGGAGCCCGCGGTCTCTGGTCAGAGACAGACATCCGGAACTACAAGCCGGTCTCCCCGACACGGGAGCTTCGATCATCCTGACGTGAGAGATTTGATTGCCCTGACACGGGGGCTTCGACTGCCAGCTGCGAGAGCTCCGATTGGCCCGACACATGGTTCAACTGCCCCGACTGTAGGAGAGAAATGAGGGAAGAAGGTTAGACTTTATTGCCTTCCATCATAGTGGGGAATGTGGGGAATCTGCTGTGGTGGATGTTTATGTTTACTTATATGTAGTTGTGTATCTTGTTGCTTTTTTAATGTGGCTGATTAGTAATTCGCATATCACTTTTCCTTAATTGGTACAGGTGACAATAAAAGGCCTTTGAAACCCTTTGAAAACAACGTTTTCACTGTATCTCAGTAAACGTGACAATACTAAATCTAAACATAAAGTTCTTCAATACAGTCTGTGCACAAACCAAACATCACCATATTGAGAAGAACTGATCGACTGTAGATGGGAATTTGACATTGCATCTTATTCTGGTCTCTCTTCCAGGCCATTTGCCCCCATCTTGCTCTACATTTAAGATAGTCACAAAATGCTGGAGTAGGTGACGTTACGGGTCAAGGCCATTCTTCAGATTGAGAATCGGGTGAGGCAAACAAGAGATAGAGAGGGTGATATAAGAACTGCAGATGCAGGTTTACACTGAAGATAGGCCCAAAACGTCAGCAATTCCTTCTATTCAAAGATGCCGCCTGTCCCGGTAAGTTATACCAGCAATTTGCGTCTATCTTTGGTGTAAATATCTTTGGTTATATGGAATGATGTCAAGAAAATAAAGAGAGTGCAGAGGAGATTTACTAGAATGTTGCCTGGGTTTCAGCACCAAGGTTACAGAGAAAGGTTGAACAGGATAGGTCTTTATTCTTTGCAGCACAGAAGGTTAAGGGGAGACTTGATAAAGGTTTTTAAAATTATGAGAGGGATAGACATGGATAAGCTTTTTCTATTGAGAGTTAGGGAAGATTCAAACAAGAGGTCATGATTTGAGAATTAAGGGAGAAAGGTTTAGTGGTAACATGCGGGGGAACTTCTTTACTCAGAGAGTGGTAGCTGTGTGGAATAAGCTTCCAGTGGAAGTGGTGTAGGCAGGTTCTCATTTAAAAATAAATTGGATAGATATATGGACGGGAAAGTAATGGAGTGTTATGGTCTGAGTGCAGGTAGATGGGACAAGGTGAGAGTAAGTATTCGGCATGGACTAGAAGGACCGAGATGGCCTGTTTCCGTGCTGTAATTGTTATATGGTTATATGGTTATATGGTTAAATCAGAATCTGCAGTTCCTTCCTATATATTTTGCCTCCTCTACATTTAGATGCAGATCCTCCCCACTGCACGGCCCATCCATCCAATAGAGTATTTGGGAATCCAGCGGATGGATGTGGCGGTTGCTACGGGACTGGAGGCATCTTCTACCAATTGGGAAATTGGTCAGTACTTGAATTTCCCTTTTGCAGTCCGTTAGGGTTACAAAGAGCTCCTGGGAAAAGAACCCAGTCACAATCTGGGGATGAGCCAATAGACAAAGGTGCAGGATAAGGCCATTTGGCCCTTCGAGCCAGCACCACCATTCAATGTGATCATCTCCAATCAGTACCCCGTTCCTGCCTTCTCCCCATATCCCCTGGCTCCGCTATCTTTAAGAGCTGTATCTAGCTCTCTCTTGAAAGTATCCAGAGAACCGGCCTCCATCGTGCTCTGAGGCAGAGCATTTGACAGAATTCATAACTCTCTAGTGTGAAGAAGTGTTTGCTCATCTCCTTTCTAAATGGCTTGGCCCTTATTCTTAAACAGCGGCCCCTGGTTCTGGAATTCCCCCAACACCAATCACCATATAACCATATAACAATTACAGCACGGAAACAGGCCATCTCGGCCGTTTTGGTCCGTGCAGAACACTTACTCTCACCTAGTCCCATCTACCTGCACTCAGACCACAACCCTCCATTCCTTTCCCGTCCATATACCTATCCAATTTATTTTTAAATGATAAAATCGAACCTGCCTCTACCACTTCCAATGGAAGCTCATTCCACACAGCTGCCACTCTCCGAGTACAGAAGTTCCCCCTCAAACTTTTGTCCCTTAATTCTCAAATCATATCCTCTTGTTTGAATCTTCCCTAGTCTCAATGGAAAAAACTTATCCACGTCAACTCTGTCTATCCCTCTCATAATTTTAAAGACCTCAATCAAGTCCCCCCTTAACCTTCTGCGCTCCAAAGAATAAAGACCTAACTTGTTCAATCTTTCTCTGTAACTTAGATGCTGGAACCTAGGCAACATTCTCGTAAATTTCCTCTGTACTCTCTCTAATTTGTTCACATCTTTCCTATAATTTGGTGACCAAAATTGTACACCATACTCCAGAATTGGCCTCACCAATGCCTTGTACAATTTTAACATTACTTCCCTACTCCTATATTCAATGCTCTGATTTATAAAGGCCAGCCCACCAAAAGCTTTCTTTTCCACCCTATCTACATGCAATTCCACCTTCAGGGAACTATGCACATTTATTCCTAGATCCCTCTGTTCAACTGCATTCCTCAATTCTCTACCATTTACCATGTACGTCCTATTTTGATTTGTCCTGCCAAGATGTAGCACCTCACACTTATCAGCATTAAGCTCCATTTGCCATCTTTCAGCCCACTCTTCCAAATGGCCCAAATCTCTCTGTAGACTTTGAAAATCTACTCCATTATCCACAACACCACCTATCTTAGTATCATCTGCATACTTACTTATCCAATTTTCCACCCCATCATCCAGATCATTGATGTACATGACAAACAACAGTGGACCCAACAGAGATCCCTGAGGCACCCCACTGGTCACCGGCTTCCAACCTGACAAACAGTCATCCACCATTAACCATATAACCATATAACCATATAACAATTACAGCACGGAAACAGGCCCTCTCGGCCCTTCCAGTCCTTCCAGATTACTCTCTGACATCTCCCGTTCAGCCACTGTTGAATCCATCTTGCTACTCCGCCATTAACACTCAAAGATTGAACCTTCTTAACCAACCTTCCATGGGGAACCTTGTCAAAGGCCTTACTGAAATCCATATAGACATCATCCACCACTTTACCCTCATCAATTTCCCTAGTAACCTCTTCAAAAAATCCAATAAGATTAGTCAAGCATGACCTTCCAGGCACAAATCCATGTTGACTGTTCCTAATCAGACCCTGTTTATCCAGATGCTTATATATATTATCTCTAAGTACCCTTTCAATTAATTTGCCCACCACTGACGTCAAACTAACAGGTCTATAATTGCTAGGTTTACTCTTAGAACCGTTTTTAAACAATGGAAAAACATGCGCAGTACGCCAATCCTCCGGCACCATTCCCGTTTCTAATGACATTTGAAATATTTCTGTCAGAGCCCCTGCTATTTCTACACTAAATTCCCTCAATGTCCTAGGGAATATCCTGTCAGGACCTGGAGACTTATCCACTTTTATATTTTTCAAAAGTGTCAGTATTTCTTCTTCTTTGATCCTCATAGTTTCCATAGCTACTCTACTTGTTTCCCTTACCTCATATAATTCAATATCCTTCTCCTTGGTAAATTCCGAAGAAAATAAATTGTTCAATATCTCCCCATCTCTTTTGGCTCTGCAGATATCTGCCCACTCACTAATGGACCAATTTTATCCCTCGTTATCCTTTCGCTATTAATGTAGCTGCAGAAACCCTTTGGATTTATTTTCACCTGACTTGCCAAAGCAACCTCATATCATCTTTTAGGTTTTCTACTTTCTTTCTTAAGATTCTTTTTACATTCTTTATACACCTGAAGCATCTCATTTACTCAATGCTGCCTATTATTATTGTAGATCTCTCTCTTTTTCTGAACCAAGCTCTTTCCAATGATTACTCTTTCCTTTCAACTGATCAGGGACATAAAGATTCTGTACTCTTAAAATTTCACCTTTAAATATCCTCCATTTCCCTTCTACATCCTTCCCATAAAACAAAATGTCCCAATTCACTCCTTTTAAATCCTTTTGCATCACCTCAAAGTTTGCCTTTCTCCAAACACGGGAACATGTTTCCTGCCTCCAGCGTGTCCAAACTATTAAGGATTATTATCTATTTTACTTCGGAGTCACGCGAGTGATTCCGTGAAGATTTCAAAGCTCTGTGATTTCATGCCGTAGATCCAGTTCCGTACGACACACTGCTTCAGTTGACACTGGATAAACAAATAATGTATTGAACATTGTTTAAATTATACAATGAACGTTTTTAACAATAAAAGAACAGTAAATAACCCCTCTCGAACAGGGAAAATTACAAAGGAGAACTCAAACAGAACCCAAAACAGCTTGCCCAAATCCTTCCATTGCGAGGGCAGGTTTATCATAAAATCGTGAAAAGGTTCCTTCGCTGGACTATCCTGCGGCGAGGATTTGGTCTAAAGGCACGTCCTGCACCTTTGCTGCAGACGTTGAGGCCGCCCTGGTGGAGTGAGATTTAAACACATCAGTGTCTACTCCAGCATAATGCAAAACCTGTTTCAGCCATCTAGAAATAGCTTGTACTGACACCTTTCTGTGAGGTGTTTTGTGGCTGATGAGCATCGCTGCTTCAGAGTCTCTGAGACTCTTGGTGACCTTGATATATTGACTCAGGTGCGTAACTACACAGTTTCAGGTCAATGGGGTAAGCTTTATAGCTTATTTCGGTTCCAGCCGTCCCTGGCCTGCTTTGTTTGATTAGATCATATACCTAAAACGTAATATTATCTACAGAAGAATGCATGCTGTCCAGTCATAGCTTTTGCAATGTCTGGACCCGTTGCGCTGACACTAGCGCCATGAGCATGACCACTTTGATCATTAACTTCTGGAAAGACTGAGATGTACTTGGAGCCCATTGCTGAAGCAGTGTGAGAACTATGTTCCCATCCCAGATTTCCATATATCTAGGTCTGGGAGGGTTTGTGTTAAAATACCTCTCATGAATCGGGCCACCAATGGATGAGATCCGATTGAGTGTTATCCCGACCGTTGCTATAAATAGGAGGACAAAGCACTTCGAGCACTGTTAATGGCACTATAGCTCAACTGCTCATCAAAATGCAATGTGGCAAAGAACTCCAATACATCCGGTATGCCTGCAGTATGATAAGACATATTTGACTGTAAACAGAACAGTTCCCATTTATTAATACGAGATACATATTGTTTTTTAGTACTATCACTCCAGGCTGCCGTAATCACATCCACGGTCCTACTCGATAGTCCGAGTCGCTGGAACGGTCTGGTCAGAATCTGCAAATCAACAGATTAATACGATCATGTAAAGGGTGACTCTCGCCTGTCACAGGGTGAACCAACAAGTTGCTGCATTTGGGGATAGTCATGAATGGCTGTGTCATCAGTCTCAGGCCCAATAGGAACCATGGCTGTGTGGGCCAGTCAGGAACTACCAAAACGTCTAAAGCGGAGTCGTGCTCTATTTTGGTGAGGCATTGACTGATGAGGCAGAATGGGGAAAAGCGTAAAAGACCGTTCGTCCCCAATGTAACAAGAATGCATCCACCGCTGCTGCCCCATGAGACATATTTAGGTAACTGGTGATTAAACCTGGATGCAACAGAGCTATGTCTGGCAATCCATACCGGCTGACAATCATTTTGAAAACTTTTGGATTCAGCATCCATTCTGTTAGTTAGTTGAATCAATGATGAACCCCAAATAGTCAATCATTCTAGATGGTACTAATTTGTATTTAGTTGGATGGATGAGGAAACCTAACCTCTCAAACAGATGTTTGGTAACTGAAACCGATTCTTCAACTGCTTCCTGAGTTTTGCCTATGTTCAGAACATCATCCAAGTTTGCCATTACAATGTGATTCTGAGCAGGGAGTAGCTCCAATACTGGTTTACAACAATTTTGTAAATAACCTAAGGCTGAGCTTAACCCATTGGGTAAAGCTTTAAATTGCCACAGCTGTCTCGTCCAACTACATTTCACGTATCTACGGTATTGGTGATGAATTGGTACTGAATAATATGCATCTTTCAGATCGATGGTTGCCATATAACACCCTTTTGATACCAGTTGCTTAGCAGTACTGAAAGTTTCCATTGTAAATGTTTATACTGGACATTAACGTTGGGTTAGGACCAGAATGACTCGACACCCACCATCCTTCTTTTGCATGGGGAATATAGTTAAACACAAATTGTTGAGGCTGATATGCCGTCCTTTTAATTACCCATTTTTGGAATAATAATCCAATTTCATCATTCACCTGTAGAGTTTCTGGTATTGAAAACCCAATACCCGACTAGGTATATTTTATACGGGTGGATGTACCTCCGAGATAAACTTGATTCGAGACCCCCGGATACTGTCCAATATGAATAGATCTCATGTTACGCAGCACCATCATCATAGAACAATTGCAACCTATCCCCAACCGGTCACTGCACCCGCACTGGGAACGATGCTGGTGGGGAGGTGCACAGGCCCACGGAGGCGCGCAGGCCCATGGAGAACCGCGGCTGCGCCCGCACCTGGAACAATGCTGATGGGGAAACATCGCAAGCAGTGTAGCAGGAGGCAGAAGCGGGGGAAGCGCGGAGGAGCCTACGCTAGGCTAAATGCAAACCCTCACAAACCGGCAGTGCCTACAGTCATGTTGGCAAATGTCCGCTCCCTCGACAACAAGATGGACTACATCAGAGCGTGGAGAGCCTCCCAACGAAGCGTGAAGAACTGCTGTGTCTACGTCCTAACGGAGACCTGGCTGAATCAGAACATCACAGACGCTAGGATCCAGTTATGCAGAGGGACTTATGCTATACAGAGCTGATAGAGTAGCTTCATTAGCTGGTAAGGCAAGAGGAGGGGGACTGGCTGTGTATGTGAACAGATCATGGTGCCGGGATGCTGTGGTGTTTTCCACTTACTGCTCACCCCATGTGGAGCTAATGACTGTGAAATGCCGACCCTTCTACTTACCCAGGGAGCTAACGGCAGTCTTCATAACGGCTGTCTATGTACCACCGAGCGCGGACGTGAGCAGCAGAGGGAACATCCAGATGCTTTCTTCATGGCAGCTGGGGATTTCAACCAGGCAAGTCTTACTTCTGTCCTGCCTAAATCTACCAGCACGTAAACATTGCAACCAGGGGAAAGAACAAACTAGATCTGGTGTACACCAACATTAAAGATGCATATAAAGCAGCCCCTCTCCCCCATATCGGCAACTCTGATCACCTAGCGGTTATGCTCACACCTGCATACAGACCCAGGGTGAAACAGGGCAGGCCAACGGTCAAAGAAGTCAGAACATGGCCACAGGGAGCTACCGAGGCACTACAGGACTGTTTCAAAACCACACAGTGGGCCATCTTCAGAGAGGCAGCAACAGATGACAGTGGTATCAACCTCCAAGAATACACAGATTCCGTCATCGGATACATCAATAAATGCATCGAGGATGTAACGGTGATAAAAACCGTCAGGAGGCGTGCCAATCAGAAACCCTGGCTAACTGGGAAGTGTGTTCCCTACTGAGAATCCGGAATGCTGCATTTAAATCTGGAGACAACGCAGCATACAAACTGGCAAGGAGTAACCTATCCAGGGGGATCAGGGAAGCGAAGAGGCTGTATGGACAAAAACCTAATAGTCACTTCACAAATGAGAAAGACACACGTTGCTTGTGGCAGGGATTTCATACCATCACTGACTACCACCCCCCCCCCCCCCCCCCCCCCCCCCCCCCCCCCCCCCACCCCCCCCCCCCCCCCCCCCCACTGCGGATATGCCAAAATGACCCCTCTCTACCAGATGAACTGAACGAGTTCTATGCACGGTTTGAGGTTAAAAACAGCACCCAGACATGTGCACTATTGCCATCTCCCAGTGACCAGTCGCTCAGACTGTCCGCAGCCGGAGTAAAAAAGGCCTTTGCCAGCATCAACCCACGCAAAGCCACAGGGCCGGACAACATTCCTGGGTGTGATCTAAGAGATTGCGCTAAGCAACTGAAAGATGTCTTCATAGATATTTTTAACACCTTGCTCAGCCAGGCAGTAGTGCCCAACTGTCTTAAGAGTGCCACCATCGTTCCTGTCCCGAAGAAACCAAACCCAGCCTGCCATAATGACTTTCAACCAGTGGCTCTAACACCGATAGTAATGAAGTGTTTTGAGCGACTGGTTATGCAGCATATCAAAAATAGCCTATCTGCCGACCTAGACCCACTGCAGTTCGCCTACAGAGCCAACCGATCCATAGAGGATGCAGTCTCAACAACACTGAACCTCGTACTGCCACACCTTGATCGGAAAAATACTTATGCCAGGATCCTCTTCATAGACTTCAGCTCTGCTTATAACACAATCATTCCGCAGCAGCTGGTGGAGAAGTTGGAGTTATTGGGGGTTGATGCTGGCACGTGTAACTGGGTCCTGAACTTTCTATCGCAACGGCAGCAGACAGTCAGGGTGGGCAGTAGGACATCAAAAACCATAGCTGTAAGCACTGGCTCGCCCCAAGGCTGTGTCCTAAGCCCCCTGCTGTTTAGTCTGCTTACACACGATGTACTGCTAGACTCAACAACAACTTCTTCAACAAGTTCGCTGATGACACAACAGTGGTGGGTCTCATCAGTGACAATGATGAGTCGGCGTACAGGATGGAGGTGGAGCTGCTCACAGGATGGTGCAAATCCCACAACCTCATTCTCAACGTGGGAAAAACGAAGGAGATGGTGGTTGACTTCAGGAGGGCGGGAAAACAACGCCATACACCTCTGCACATCGATGGAGCTGATGTGGAAAGGGTCAACAGTGTGAAGTTCCTAGGACTCCACCTGTCAGATGACCTGACGTCCACGACCAACACCACAGCACTGGTCAAGAGAGCCCAGCAGCGACTACACCCTCTCCGTAGACTACGGAAAGCAGGTCACCCCACTGCCCACCTACGAACATTTTATAGGGGGACAATCGAGAGGACATTAACCTACGGCATCACCTCCTGGTTCGGGAGCTGCAAGGCGTACGAACGGCACCAACTGGACAGGATTGTGAAGACCGCCAGCAGGATTATTGGTGCTCCACTCCCTTTATTGCTGGACATATACAGGAAGACATGTATTAGCAGAGCCATCTCCATCATCAAAGACCCCTACCACCCATCGCATCACATATTCTCCATCCTGCCATCTGGGAAGAGGTACAGGAGCATCAGCTGCAAAACCAGCAGGATGCTCCTCAGCTTCTTCCCGCAGGCAATTAGACTGATAAACGGACTTTGCCCCCTGCCAAAGTATCGCGCACCAAACACCAACCTGGACACACTGAAGCAGAGCCATTGTCGTGCCACTGCCGATCGGAACTCCTGATATATGTACTTTTATTCTTTATTTCTATTTATTTTTTACCACACACTGAATGGACACTGGTTGAGAAACGCTTTTTTCGTTTTCCTCTGGGTATGTAAGTACTCAGAAAAATGATAATAAAGATATACAATACAATATACGAGTCTGAAGAAGGGTCTCGACCTGAAACGTCGCCTAATATCCTTCGCTCCTTAGATGCTGCTGCACCCGCTGAGTTTCTCCAGCCTTTTGTGTACCGGCCATATAGCTAACATTGCCGGCCAGGTTTTCATCCATCTGTTCACCAGTTTCAGCCGGTATGGCAAATTTGCTTGCCACATCCGGCACACCTGGAGCATAGCTCATGTGCTTTGGTCCATGCTCTTCTGCAGTATCACCAACTTCAGGGTCAGAGTCATATCCTGCCCTGGTCTCCCGGCTCATGCTGAAGGGAGGTTTCATGCAGCCCTTAAAAAGGCGCTGTGGGTGTTATGGGTCCCCATGCAGACTCGTAGGCATATTGTTCTTCCTGCATGTAAAGCTCTTTGCTATACGGACCTCGGCTGGAGGTTACTGCTGAGAGCTGCTGGGGAACCCTGGGGCTATAAAACCCCAGCTGGAACACCTCCTGGTTGATCATTTTATCTATGAGGTGTTCCATGTTGTCCAGACGTCCCCAACCTTTTTATTGGGAGGAGGGGAGTCTTCCTAGCCTGACTCCACAGAGTCGACAGGCCTGGACAATTCACTCTTGGCCTGCTTCCCGACAGGAGTGGCCACAGTGCTCTGAAGCACCGGAGTTGCTGCCGCTGGCTGAACTGCCGGTGGCTCTGAAGTCAGCGTCTCTGAAGCTGGCGTACACCTGCTGACTGCAGCCCCGCGGGTAGGTTTTTATTTTTATAGGCAACACCCTTGCCTTATTTTCTGTCAATTTTTTCCCTTTTTGGAAGTGTCCCTGCTGGTTCCTGCAACCAGCCTTACGGGACCTAGCAAACAGCAGCAAGTTTAAAACACTTACCTGCGGGTGTTTTACTTACCGCTGGTGGAGCTGCTCTCTCCAGCCTGTCGGTAGATGCGCAGGCGCACTGGCGGGGCTTCTTCACGGAATCACTCACATGACTCCAAAGTAAAATCTGTATCTGCCATGCATCTGCCCATTCACCCAACCTGTCCAAGTCACCCTGCATTCTCATAGCAACCTCCTCACATTTCACACATGCCACCATGTCTTGTGTCATCGGCAAATTTGCTAATGTTACTTTGAATCCCTTCATCTAAATCATTGATATATATTGTAAATAGCTGTGGTCCCAGCACCGAGCCTTGCGGTACCCCACTAGTCCTGCCATTCTGAAAGTGACCCGTTAATCCCGACTCTTTGTTTCCTGTCTGCCAACCACTTCTCTATCCATGTCAGCACTCTACCACCAATACCATGTGCCCTAATTCTGTCCACTAATCTCCGATGTGGGACCTTACCAAATGCTTTCTGAAAGTCCAGGTACACTACATCCACTGGCTCTCCCTTATTCACTTCCCTAGTACACCCTCAAAAAATTCCAGAATTCCAGACTAATCAAGCATGATGTCCTCTTCAAAAATCCATGCTGACTCGGACCGATCCTGTTACTGCTATCCAAATGCCGCTATTACATATTTTATAATTGACACCAGCATCTTCCCCACCTCCAAGGTCAGGCTAACTGGTCTATAATTCCCTGTTTTCTCTTTCCCGCCTTTCTTAAAAAGTGTGATAACATTAGCTCCAATCTGCAGGAACTCATCCTGAATCTATAGAACATTGGAAAATGATCACCAATGGGTCCATGATTTCTCGAGCCACTCCCTTCAGTACCCAGCGATGCAGGCCCTGTGGATTTATCATCCTTCAGTCCCATCAGTCTACCCAACACCATTTCCTGCCTAATGTGGATTTCCTTCAGTTCCTCCGTCACCCCAGATCATCTGTCCACTAGTACATCAGGAAGATTGTTTGTCCTCATTAGTGAAGACAGATGCAAAGTACTTGTATCCTGTGTAAGGGGGGAGTATGAAGGCAAGGGCAGTGTACTGTTCTGGATGTCAGATGTGGGAGGTCAGGGAATCTGATAGCCCTCCAGACGTCCGCATCTGCGCCAGGTGTGTCAAGATGGGGGTCCTAAGGGACTGTGTTAGGAACCTGGAGCAGCTGCTCGAGGACCTCCATCTGGTCAGGGAGAGTGAGGAGGTCATAGACAGGAGCTACAGGGAGGTGGTCACTCCCAGGCCACGGGAGGCAGACAAGTGGGTCACTGTTAGGAAGGGCAAGAGGCAGAGGCAGGGACTATTGAGTACCCCAGTGGCTGTAAACCTGGAAAATAGGTACTCGGGTTTGAGTACGATTGGAGGGGACAGCCTACCTGGGGGCAGCAACAGCAGCCGGGCCTCCGGCACAGAGTCCCGACCTGATGCTCAGAAGGGTAGCAAAAAGAGGAGGGCAATTGTAATAGGGGACTCCATAGTTAGGGGGTCAGGTGGGCGATTCTGTGGACGCAGTCGGGAGACCCGGATGGTAGTTTGCCTCCCTGGTGCCAGGGTCTCGGATGTGTCAGAATGTGTCCAAAAGATTCTGAAAAAGGAGGGAGAGGAGCCTGATGTTGTGGTACACATAGGTACCAATGACATAGGCAGAAAAAGAGAAGAGGTCCTGAAAGGAGAATTTAGGGAGTTGGGGGTAAAGTTAAGGAGAAGGACCAAAAGGGTAACAATTTCAGGATTATTGCCTGTGCCACGTGACAGTGAGAGTAGGAATGGAATGAGGTGGAGGATAAATGCGTGGCTGAGGGACTGGTGCAGGGCTGAAAGATGGCAGATGGAGTTTAATGCTGATAAGTGTGAGGTGCTACATCTTGGCAGGACAAATCAAAATAGGACGTACATGGTAAATGGTAGGGAATTGAGGAATGCTGTGGAACAGAGGGATCTAGGAATAACTGTGCATAGTTCCCTGAAGGTCGAATCGCATGTAGATGGGGTGGTAAAGAAAGCTTTTGGTGTGCTGGCCTTTATAAATCAGAGCATTGAATATGGATTAGGGAAGTAATGTTAAAATAACAATGCATTGGTGAGACCAATTCTGGAGTATGGTGTACAATTTTGTTCGCCTAATTATAGGAAGGATGTCAACAAAATAGAGAGAGTACAAAAGAGATTTACTAGAATGTTGCAAGGGTTCCAGCAACTAAGTTACAGAGAAAGGTCTGGAAGGGCCGAGAGGGCCTGTTTCCGTGCTGTAATTGTTATATGTTATATGTTGTTCAGCTCATCTGCCATTTCCTTGTTCCCCATAATAAATTCACCGTTTTCAGTCTTCAAGGGTCCAACTTTGGTCTTAACTAAATGTTTCCTCTTCATATACCTAAAGAAGCTTTTACTAATCTCCTTAATATTCTTGGCTGGTTTACCTTCGTAGCTCATTTTTCGTTCCCGTATTGACTTTTCCAGCAGAAGTGGTGGAGGCAGGATCGATTTTAACATTTAAAAGTAAAGTGGATAGGTATATGGACGTGAAGGGAATGGAGGGGTATGGTCTGAGTGCAGGTAGATGGGACTACGGGAAAACAAATGGTCGGCATGGACTGGAAGGACCAAGAGGGCCTGTTTCCGTGCTGTAATTGTTATATGGTTATATGGTTATAGGAGCAGGGAGGTTCTACTGCAGTTGTACAGGGTTTTGGTGAGACCACACCTGGAGTATTGCATACAGTTTTGGTCTCCAAATCTGAGAAAAGACATTCTTGCCATAGAGGGGGTACAGGGAAGGTTCACCAGACTGATTCTTGGGATGTCAGGACTTTCATATGAGGAAAGACTGGCTAGACTTGGCTTGTACTCGCTAGAATTTAGAAGACTGAGGGGGGGATCTTATAGAAACTTACAAAATTCTTAAGGGGTTGGATAGGCTAGATGCAGAAAGATTGTTCCCGATGTTGGGGAGGTCCAGAACAAGGGTTCACAGTCTAAGGATAAGGGGGAATTCCTTTGGGACCGAGATGAGAAAAACATTTTTCACACAGAGAGTGGGGAGTCTCTGGAATTATCTGCCACAGAAGGAGTTAGATGTGGCCCTTATGGCTAAAGGGATCAGGGAATATGGAGAGAAGGCAGGTACAGGATACTGAGTTGGATGATCAGCCATGATCATATTAAATGGCGGTGCAGGCTCGAAGGGCCGAATGGCCTACTCCTGCACCTATTTTCTATGTTTCTATGTTTCTATGTTTAAGACTCGGCTGTATCCAACATTCCTAAAGCACTCCCATAATTATCCCTTTTAACAAAGAACTGCAGATGCTGGAAAAATCGAAGGTTGACAAAAATGCAGGAGAAACTGAGAGGATGAGGCAGCATGCATCTAGATGATGCCTCACCCGCTGAGTTTCTCCAGCACATTTGTCTACCATAATAGTAAGATTAAATGAGAACTTACCAATTTGAAGTTTGATCTTTATTTTATGAGGAGTTACGATGAGGGATTACGTGAAGACCCCGCCAGCACGCATGCGCGACATTCTTCAAAGCAGTGGTGTGAAATCACAGATACCAGAGTTGACTAACATAGTAAGATAAGAGAGAACTTTATATACCAGTTGACCTTTATAATAGAAGGTTTGGGAGCGGAGGGCACATAATCCCTCATTGTAAATCCTCATAAAATAAAGATCAAACTTCAAACTGGTAAGTTCTCATTTAATCTTACTATTTTACTTCGGAGTCACGTGAGTGACTACGTGAAGATTTCAAAGCTCTGTGATTTCATGCCCTGGAACGAGTCCATGCTCACACACTGCCATGCTAGGAAATTGAGGATGTAACATATTTCAGACATGAAAACTGTGCTGAAAAACATAAAGGTATTTATTTCATACCTAAAACAATAATGCCCCTTCATTGGGGTAATTCATAAAACAGAACTTAACATTTTTCCCGCAAATGTTACGGGAGTGGCCACGGGTTTATTATAAAAGCGTTGAAAAGTTCGTTCATTGCTCCAACCCACTGTTGCAAGGATGTGGTCCATTGGAACTTCCATCATCCTTTCCGCTGTAGTGGATGCAGCCCTGGTGGAGTGAGATTTAAAAATATTAGTGTCCACCCCCGCTGCACCCAATACCACCCTTAACCATCTAGATATGGTTTGTACCGTGACCTTATGGTGTGGGCGTTTGTGACTAATGAGTAAAGCCCTCTCCGTGCCCCTGAGACTCTTGGTGACCTCTATAAATTGCAGTAGATATGTCACGATGCAGAGCCAACAATCTGCAGGATAGGCCAGAAATTCTCATTTTTTGGCCAGTAGATCTGGGTCTATCCTGTTTAAGTAACCCCTGAATCAGGAAGGTTATCTTGCCATTAGTGATATACATGGCGTCCATACTGAGTTTATGTAAGGACTGGACCTGTTGTGCTGTTACAAGTGCCGTTAACGTAATCATTTTATAGGTTAGTTTATCCAGAGTGAGTCCCGATATAGGTGTCCATCCTCGAAGCATAGTCAACTCTATGCTATGTCCCATGTACGGGTGTATCTGGGCCTGGGGGGATTAGAATTAAATATACCCCTCATTAGTTTAGATACCAGTGGGTGTGATCCCACAGCCAGTTGATCACACCCTCGCCCCAGATAATTGGATAGGGCACTCCGGGCACAATTAATGGCACTGTAGCTCAATCCCTCATCAAAGTGAAGGGTAGCCAGGAACTCCAGCACTTCAGTGATGGTGGCTGTGTCGTATGAAGTGTTCGTTCTGGTGCAGAACACTTCCCATTTCTTCACGTATGTGAGACATTGTCTTCTGGTGGACTCCCTGCACGACGCCGTGATTACATTTATCGTTCTGTCGGAGAGTCCGTAGTCCAGAAATGGCCTGTTCAGAATCTGCAAACCAACAGGTTTATTCGGTCATGGCACGGATGGCTTTCCCCTGTCACAGGGTGTACCAAAAGGCTCGGACGTTTGTTGACTCGAATGCAGGGTTCTGCGGCCATATTTTGTACTACTGGGAACCATGGTTGGGTAGGCCAGTCGGGAACAACCAAAATACCCGTTGCGGAGTCTTCTTTGATTTTTTGCAAGACCCGACTGATGAGGCACAAGGGGGGAAATGCATAGAAAAACAAATCCCCCCCCAATGCAGCGAGAAAGCGTCCATCGCCACTGCCCCAGGGTCTGGTTCCCAAGCAACATATGTTGGTGGTTGGTGATTTAATCTGGATGCAAAAAGGTCGATATCTGGTGTCCCATACTGTTCTATACTATCAGCAAACACGTTCCGATCCAACATCCATTCAATGTTGTCGTTGAATTTGCGTGACCCGGTGTCCGCCACTGTATTTAGCTTACCTGGAAGGTAAGTGGCTGAGATCCAAATGTTCCTTTCCAGGCACCAGTGCCAGATAGTATTAACCAATTCATCACATGATATCGACTTTATTCCACCCATATGATTAATATAGGTCACCACAGTGGTATTGTCAATCTGTAATCGTACATGCAAATGGTGCATGTCCGAGCAGTAGGCACGGAGTCCATGAAATGCTCCCAGCACTTCTAGATAATTAATCCCTTGTGCTCCAAACAGGGTTAATTCTTGTGCATTCCATCTACCACCACAACTAGAGGTGGTATTAGTTGCTCCCCAACCTTTTGCACTGGCATCAGTCTGTAATATAACCGAGGGATTTACGATTGTGATGGGGTTAGAACAATGCTGAATATTGTCTATCCACCAATTTAACTCTAATTTTGCCTTCCCTGGTAGTTCCATAGGCCTATCAAAATGACCTGCATGAGTTTTAAGCGCTGATATTTTTGCTCTTTGTAAATTGTGGTAATGGAGTGGCCCAAATTGTGCGGCTGGAAACGCAGCCACTAATTTCCCAATCACTCTGGCTACTTGCTGAATGGATGGTTTTCTGATGCCAGTGAGGCTGTTACATGCTTCCGTCAAGTCTGCCACTTTGTTTGGTAGGAAGGTGATAGACATTTGAACAGAATCGATAGTGAACCCCAAATAATCAATGCTTTGTGGCTGAAACTGTCAACTCCAAATGTTTCCCTACTATGAGAATATCATCAAGGTAGGCCATAACAATATGGTTTTGTTTTCTCGGATATGCTAGAGCTGGTTTTAACAGTTTGGTAAACAGCCTGGGTGCCGATGATAACCCATTAGGTAAGGCCTTGTACTGCCAGAGTTGTCCCATCCAGACAAAAATCAGATATTTACGATGATCCTTGTGTATTGGTACTGAATAGTATGCATCCTTTAGGTCGATGCAAGCCATGTAGTACCTGTCAGAGATTAGCTGTTTGGCTGTGACAAAAGTGTCCATTTTGAAATGGGCATACTGTACCAAAGTATTCAGTTCGGTCAGATCTATGATGATGCGGCATCCGCTGTCTTTTTTGTTTTTGGTGAAAATGTTTGATACGAACTCTTGAGATTCTCTGTTTGTTTTCTCAATTATCCCTTTTGAGTTTAATCTTAAAAGTTCAGCATGACCTTCTGTTCTCTCTTTTTGTGAAAGAGAGAACTGGGATAGGGAGTTCGTAAACAAATTCAATTTTGTACCCCTGAATACTTCCGAGTATGCAAGGATCAGAGGTAAAAGTGTTCCAAACACCACGAAACAAGTGCAACCATCCCCCAACCCGTGATGAGTCTAGACATGCAATGTTTTTGAGGCAACCAGACTCACCTACCTCCATGGTTACCGGTGGTGCTGTGTTGGTTGCCTCTGTCCTTGCTTCTTGTGTTGTGTTGCTGTGGTGTGGGGCTGGCGCATTTTCCAAGAAGGCCGGGCTGGGCCATGGTCTAAAAAAGACCGTTGTGCAGGTGGGCCGGCCTTTGAGCTTTCACCACCAGATGGTCTCTCGTTGTAACGGTGCTGGTGGATGTGTAGGGGTGCTGCCGCCGCTGATATGGGGTTTTGGAGGTGGTCGGCCCCTTAATCATGCCGATTGCCTTGGCCTCCTCATCCAGGTCTTTTACCTGTTTTGGGAGGTTGTCCCCAAACAGCAATGTTGGCGGCTGTGCACTGCTGGGTCTGCACAATCCCGCAAACTTGGGGTTAAGTGCAGGCCGGATGATGCTCTTCCTGTAGCTGTTAATTTCAAACTGTGTATTGCACAGGAGTGCTAGAGTGTCTTGCAGCTCTTCAGGCATCTCAACCCCATCAACTGTTCTGGCTACTGCTGTAATCCTAGCAGCCAGCAGCTTGAGGATTCTTTGGAGTTTCACCTCCTGGCTCCTTATAGTCGGGCTCATGTTGCCCCAAATGGGGT
The DNA here is from genome assembly GCA_035221665.1 of Okamejei kenojei. NCBI lineage: Eukaryota > Metazoa > Chordata > Chondrichthyes > Rajiformes > Rajidae > Okamejei > Okamejei kenojei. The sequence goes on along the minus strand of CM069140.1, from coordinate 4,168,138 downwards.
TGTTGACAGCAGGCACATTAAGAGAAATACAATTCTCTGGCGCAATGTATTTTGCTGCCGTATCGTTTATTGCTTGTTCCTGCAGCTGGTTTGTCGCCATGTAGTTGATACTCGCTGCCAGCTTAGGGTGCAATGGCAGCCTTTTTGGGTAGGCATAGCTAACTTGTTAACCATACCCTGTAGCTCTTCTTGCGGCACCCCTAGCACAGATGAGTCTTCAGCCACGTTCTGACCCCCAATGCTCCCCTGCAAAGAGGGCAAGATATTTGGCAGTCCTGGATAGGATGCTGCCATGGGTCTGCGAAGAGACCCACTGTGACTCTGCCCCTGCATAAGCAGGTCACGCTGGAGCAATTGCTCCACCATCCACTCCATGCGGGTAAGACGACCGTCGTCACTATCTGCTAACGGGGTGTCCTCAGGTCCAGACTCAGCCGAGTCAACGGACCTGCCTGACTTCCGGGTGGTCTTGCCGCCGGTCCGTGGCGGACCTGCGGCCTGATACGGTGAGAAGTTGGGGGCTGCTGGATGTACCTGCAGCTCTGGAGAGCCGGCACGCTGCTGGCTACTTTCCGCAGCAGCGATTGTTGCCACGGCTCTATGCGATTTCCTGGACTCCATGCCTTCTGTTCTCTCTTTCTCTGTAAGAAAACACCATACAGAGTCGCCACAAAACTCTACCAGAATGGTAAGACTTACCTCTGACTTGTTTTTAACTTATGCTGGAGGACACACTGAGGAGCACCTTCAGCAACAGACTAGTTCCACCAAGATGCAGCACAGAACGCCACAGGAGATCCTGGTTCCCCGTGGCTATCAAACTGTACAACCCCACCCCCTTCTGTTGTGGGGAAGACTCCCTCCCCCTCCCCAATCTTTGCACAACCCCAATCCTTTCCACTCATCACTTTAATTTCCTGGTTCATGTTTAGTTTATTTTAGTTTAGTTTAGGGATACATCGTGGAAACAGGCTCTTTGGCCCACCGGGTCCGCGCCGACCAGCGATCCCCGCACGTTAACACTAACCAGTGATCATCCCATACACTAGCACTACTTCACACACTAGGGACAATTATAATGTTACCAAAACCAATTAACCTACAAACCTGCTAGTCTTTGGAGTGTTGTAGGATATCAAAGATCTTGGAGAAAACCCACGCAGGTCATGGGGAGAACGTACAAACTCCATGTAGACAGCACCCGTAATCGGGATGGAACCTAGATCTCCGACGCTGCATTTACTGCAAGGTAGCAACACTACCGCTGCGCCACCATGACTGCCTTTATCTCCTGCTTTATTACTGTTGCCAGATCAAGTTCCCTCCTGGGTTAGATAACGTTCTATTGTATGTGTTTAATTGTTCATTTTGGGACATATGACAATAAAGCACTCTTGACTCTCAACAAATACATGGATTGGATAGGTATGGAGAGATGTGTAGCAAATTCAGCCAGATGGGACTAGTGTAGGTGGAGCATCTTGGTCAATATGGGCAAGACAAAATGTGCAGGAACAGCAGATTCTGGTTTACACTGAAGATAGACGCAAAATGCTGGAGAAACTCAGCGGCACAGGCAGATAACAACTCAGCGATATGAATATTGATTTCTCCAACTTCAAATTACTCTTGCCTTCCCTCTCTCTCCATTCCTTCGCCACCTTAGTTCTCCAACTAGCTTTATTGTCCTGTGAAATGTCACCTATCCATGTTCTCCACAGATGCTGCCTGACCTGCTGAGTAAGCCCAGCACTCTGTGAAACATCACCTATCCATGTTCTCCAGAGATGCTGCCTGATCCGCTGAGTTACTCCAGCACTCTGTGAAACTTCACCTATCCGTGTTCTCCACAGATGCTGCCTGACCCGCTGAGTTACTCCAGCACTCTGTGAAACTTCACCTATCCGTGTTCTCCACAGATGCTGCCTGACCCGCTTAGTTACTCCAGCACTCTGTGAAACATCACCTATCCGTGTTCTCCACAGATGCTGCCTGACCCACTGAGTTACTCCAGCACTCTGTGAAATGTCACCTATCCATGTTCTCCAGAGTTGCTGCCTGACCCGCTGAGTAAGTCGCAGTGACAGGATTGTCACTGGATGGATAGGATTGTCTCCCATAAAGAAAAGCTCAGAGGTGGCAGAAGAGCCCTACGTCCCTATGTTCCCGATGTAGGGGGAGTCCAGAACCAGGGGTCACAGTTTAAGAATAAGACCCGCTGAGTCACTCCACCTTTTATCATGGTCTAATAACAGATTCAGATCTACCTTAGATCTCCTCTTGTACGCCTGCTTGCCACTTTCCTTTCTCACCGGCATTCTGGAAACTCCTTGTGTGGGTTATTGGTCAACACCGTGTTTCTACCAGCTTATTGATCCTACCAGCTGTTTCAATGCAAGGCAATGGGGGTATGGTGCACCCACTTCAAGTTGACAGATGAAATGGGGCCAGTTTGCCAAGTTGACAGATGGAATGGAGCCCGTCTCTCATGGTTACGGATGCACTTCAATGTGAGGTCACCGGCCAGGCTCATTATGAGGTCACCTCTGATTATGATGGTTTACAAACTTGCGATCTTACGAATGGAAGGTAGAGCACAGAAGGGAATAAACCACTTCACCATATGACCACAGGTCAGTGGTTATAACCAACTGGACTCAAATGGTAAATACAAGGATTACACAAAATGCTGGAGAAACTCAGCGGGTGCAGCAGCATCTAAGGAGCGAAGGAGATAGGCGACGTTTCGGGTCGACACCCTTCTTCAGACTGGTCAGGGATCAGGGAAACGAGAGATATAGATGGTGATGTGGAGAGATAAAGAACAATGAATGAAAGATATGCAAAAAAGTATCGATGATAAAGGGAACAAGCCATTGTAAGCTGTTTGTGGTGTGAAAATGAGAAGCTAGTGCGACTAGGGTGGGGGAGGGAGATAGAGATAGAGGGAATGCCAGGGCCCGAGGGCTGAGGGAGAGGTGGGAAGGGGAGGAGACAGCAAGGGTTAACAGAATTGAGAAAATTCAATGTTCAAGCCCAAAGGATGCAGACTCCCCAAGCGGAATATGAGGTGCTGTTCCTCCAACTTGCGGTGTTGCTCACTCTGGCCGTGGAGGAGGCCCAGGACCGAGAGGTCGGATACGGAATGGGAGGGGGAGTTGAAGTGCTGAGCCACCGGGAGGTCGGGTTGGTTTTTGCGGACGGAGCGGAGGTGTTCGGCGAAACGATCGCCAAGCCTCCCCTTAAATACAAGGAACTCAGTTCAGTTGAGTTTATTGTCACGTGTATAGAAAAAAGTTTTTTGTCACGTGTCAAAAACAGTCAGCAGAAAGACAATGCATGATTACAATTGAGCTATTCACAATGTATAGATACATGGTAATGGAATAATGTTTAGTGCAAGGTAAAGCCAGCAAGAATAGTCCGAGGGTCACCAATGAGGTCGATAGTAGTTCTGCACTCATCTCTGGTTGTGGTAGGATGATTCAGTTGCCTGATAACAGCTGGGAAGAAACTGTCCCTGAATCTGGAGGTGTGCTTTTTCACACTTCTGTACCTTTCATAATTTGAGGAAGGACATTCTTGCTATTGAGGGAGTGCAGCGTAGGTTCTCCAGATTAATACCCAGGATTGCGGGACTTACATATGATGAAAGAATGGGTCAACTGGGCAAGTATTTGCTGGTATTAAGGATGAGAGGGGATCTTATGGAAACATATACAATTCTTAAAGGATTAAACAGTCTTGATGCAGGAACAATGTTGGGGGAGTTCAGAACCAGGGGTCACAGTTTTAGAATAAGGGTTAGGCCATTTAGGATTGAAATGAGGGGAAACGTTTTCATGCAGTACATCTGTGGAATTCCCTGCCACAGAAGGCCGTGGAGGCCAATCCACTGGATGTTTTCAAGAGAGAGTTGAATGTGACTTTTATGGCTAACGGAATCAAGGGATATGGGTGGCAGTGTGAACTGTGAAGAGGAAGTAAGGAGGTTGCAGGGGGACCTGAAAAGGTTGAGTGAGTGGGCAGATGTGTGGCAGATGCAGTATAATTTTTACCCAGAGATTTGTGAATTTAAGGAATTCCCTGCCACAGAGGGCAGTGGAGGCCAAATCACTGGATGGATTTAAGAGAGAGTTGGATAGAGCTCTCAGGGCTAGTGGAGTCAAGGGATATGGGGAGAAGGCAGGCATGGGTTATTGATAGTGGACGATCAGCCATGATCATATTGAATGGCGGTGCTGGCTCGAAGGGCCGAATGGCCTCCTCCAGCACCTATATTCTATGTTTCTATGATATGGGGAGATAGCAAGAATGGGGTATTGATTTTGGATGATCAGCCATGATCATAATTAAAGGTGGTGCTGGCTTGAAGGGCCGAATGACCTACTCCTACACCTATTTTCTATGTTTCTACGTCATGGTGAGTCCAGCACTCATTGATGTCTGGTCCTGCAGAAGGGTCCCGAACCAAAACATCACCCACCCATGTTCTCTATAGATGCTGCTCGACCCACTGAGTTCCTCCAGCACTCTGTTCCTTCATGGTCTGACCGGTGTCTTGCTTATATGAAAGAGCTACATTGCTAATGCAAACAAGCTCCAACTTTGCTGTCAACATGAAACTGTTGAAAGTGCAAGAAATGAAATACGTTGATGAAACCCGAGTGATGGACAAGATAATGCTTCACAGGAGAAAGTTAAATCTGCATTGAATTAAACCCCACTTGCAGAAAATAAACTAAAGGAAGATGTTTCCAAAAGTTACGAGTTTGATTCTATTACTCCAGAAGTGAAGGGCAGGTGGGGGAGCGTCTAAAGCAATTACACCCCTTCATTTGATTAACACAGGGGACAAGGGGTTGTCTTAATCTACTTAGATCTGTCAAGGAATACAAGGCAAACAAGATTAAATCTCAAGTGTTTTTGATTTATGATACAGCATGGCAACAGGCCCTTTGGCCCACCGAGTCCATGCCAACCAGCATTCACCTGTACATTCGCACTATCCTACCCACTGGAGACTTTTTACCAAAGCCAATTAACCTACAAACCTGCACGTCTTAGGAGTGTAGGAGGAAACCAGAGCACCCGGAGAAAACCCACGCGGGTCACGGGGAGAACGTACAAACCTTGTACAGACAGCACCCATTGTCAGGATCGAACCGGGGTCTCCGGCGCTGTGAGGCAGTAACTCTACCACTACTTTGTTGGGGAAAAATACTTAAAAAGCAGCAGAATATTTTTGACATTTACCAAATGAGAGTTGTCTGCACTCAACGCGCGTGTAGTTTGTTCCTGGTACGAAAATACTTCTGCCTTAACAGTTTCACACTTAACTCTATAAACCTAAAGACTCCTCTGTTGAAATACAATTAAATATTTGACAAATTTGAACACAGTAACAGACAGATATAAAGCACACAGAGGGATAACTGGAGTGCATTTTCCCTTTGTAGTCCCTGAGAAACCAGTGGCATGGGGCAGAGGGTCGTTCTGATGTTCTGATGTTCTAAGCCAACCAGATATGATTGAATGCCGGAGAGGACTTGACGTGCCAAATGGAGAAGGAACAACTCATTGTGTTTTAAAGTTTGCAGAGGGCTAACATACAACTCCCTTAGCATCAAGTGAATTGATCGGCACGGTGACACAGTGGTAGAGTTGCTGCCTTGCAGCGCCAGAGGCCCGGGTTCGATCCTGACCATGCCTGCTGTTTGAACGGAGTTTGCACGTTCTCCCTGTGTCCCGCATGGGTTTCCTTCGTGTGCTCTGGTTTCCTCTCATATTCCAGATATGTGCCGGTTTGTAGGTTAATTGACGTCTGTAAGTTGCCCCTCGTGTGAAGGATATAGGACTAGTGTACGGGTGATGGTTGGTTGGTGTGGACTCGGTGGGTGGAAGGGCCTCTTTTCATGCCATCTCACTAAAACAAACGATTGCCTTCACCTCGTTGGTCTCAGTTTAACATTGCTTGTGAAAGTCAGCAAAGTGCAAGATTCTTTCTGTAGCCCTCAGACCAGTGAGTCCATGTGCTCATATTTTAACCAGACAGTCAAAACCTTTTTTTAGTTTATTTTAGAGATACAGCACTGTATCAGGCCCTTCAGCCCACCGAGCCCATGTCAACCAGCGATCCCCACACATTAAACTACCCTGCACATGGGACAATTTACATTTATACCAAGCCAATTAACCTACAAACCTGCACGTCTTTGGAGTGTGGGAGGAAACTGAAGATCTCAGAAAAAAAAGCACGCAGGTCATGGGAAAACGTACAAACTCTGCATTGACAGCACCGATAGTCAGGATCGAACCCAGGACTCTGGCAATGCAAGCGGTGTAAGCCAGCAACTTTCCCGCTGTGCCACCGTGCCACCCCTTTTTCCCCAGGACAGAGATGGAATACTAGAGGGCACAGCTTTAACGAGAGAGGGGCAACGTTTAAAGATGTGTGGAGCAAGTTATTAGAGGTTGGAGTGTGTTGCCAGGGATGATAGAGGCAGATACAATAGTGGCATTTAACAGGTTTTTGGATAGGCAGGGAATGGAGGGATAATAATTACGTGTCACGTTTGGCACAGACATTGTGGGCTGAAGGGCCTGTTCCTGTGTTGTACTGTTATATGTTCTATACCTCAGGTTATCAATCTTTAAATTTAACAAAGGGTTTGGTGGGGAAGGGAAGATAATGAGTTAAGATAAGCTGATTTAAACTTTAGAGATATAGCGCGGAAACAGGCCCTTCGGCCCACCAAGACCGTGCCGACCAGCGATCGCCCCGTACGCTGGCACTACCCTACGCACTAGAGACAATTTACAAATTTTCTGAAGCCAATTAACCTAGAAAACCTGTAGGTCTGTGGAGTGTGGGAGGAAACCGGAGCACCCGTAGAAAACCCACACTGTCACAGGGAGAAGATATAAACTGCGTACATGCAGCACCCATAGTCAGGATTGACCCAGGTCTCTGGCGCTGTAAGACAGCAACTCTACCGCTGCGCCACCGTGCGGCCCAAATAGTTGCTCATCAGATTAGACAAGTTAAGAAGAAGAACATGTACAACATTGTAGATTCAATTGCGGAGTTCGATTACTTCAGGCATATACTGTATCTATGCTAGCGGCAGCTGTTCTTGTAACAGATTGGTAAGAAGAACTAATCATTCACTCTTCATGCCACCATTAACCCTGGCAAGGAGTATAGGAGGCACAGGGCAGTGGGGCCGAATGGTCCAATTTGCACAAACTAAATGGAGCAGTCTACTGGGATCACCAAACCCCCAAAGTGTCTGGACCCGAAAACTCACCCATTCCTTCTCTCCAGAGATGCTGCTTGTCCCGTTGAGTTACTCCAGTACTTTGTGTCTACAGGGCCAGAGAGGGCCTGTTTCCGTGCTGTAATTGTTATATGGTTATATCTCTGGTGTAAACCATCATCTGCAGTTTCTTCCTACACATTTTGAACATTGTTTGAATGTTTATCTCATGCATTCCAAAAATATTTGAGGCAGACATTACATAGAAACATAGAAACATAGAAATTAGGTGCAGGACCAGGCCATTCGGCCCTTCGAGCCTGCACCGCCATTCAATATGATCATGGCTGATCATCCAACTCAGTATCCTGTACCTGCCTTCTCTCCATACCCCCTGATCCCTTCAGCCACTTACTGCTTACTGCTTACTGCTTCATTTCGAGCAGAGAGCTCAATTTCTACTTAGCAATTGACCAAAAACCAGAAGGTATTTTACTTGGCTAAATGTCTCACCCAGCTCGCTTTTAAAATAAGCCTGCATTCTTCAAAGTGGGTGGTTTCAGTGGAATACTACAATTCTGAATTAGGAATAATAGAAAGATTAAACGAGAACTTACTGTTTGAAGTTTGATCTTTTATTTTACTTCGGAGTCACGTGAGTGACTTCGTGAAGACCCTGCTAGCACGCATGCGCGACATATTCGGCTTGTACTCGCTGGAATTTAGGAGATTGAGGGGAGATCTCATAGAGACTTACAAAATTCTTAAGGGGTTGGACAGGCTAGATGCAGAAGATTGTTCCCGATGTTGGGGAAGTCCAGGACAAGGGATCACAGTTTAAGGATAAGGGGGAAGTCTTTTAGATGAGAAAATCGTTTTTCACACAGAGAGTGGTGAATCTGTGGAATTCTCTGCCACAGAAGGTAGTTGAGGCCAGTTCGTTGGCCATATTTAAGAGGGAGTTGGATGTGGCCCTTGTGGCTGAAGGGATCAGGTGGTATGGAGAGAAGGCAGGTACAGGATACTGAGTTGGATGATCAGCCATGATCATATTGAATGGCGGTGCAGGCTCGAAGGGCCGAATGGCCTGCTCCTGCACCTAATTTCTATGTTTCTATATCGTCACGCGCATTTGCATCGACAAGCTGGGGGGGGGGAGTGCGCTCTCTCCACCAGCTCCTTCAACAAGACCGGCAAAGGTAAATATACTAACCTTTTGTTGGTTGCAGGATGGAAGGAACGGAAGGGAAGGCAGACTTCCCAAGAGCCGCGGGTCACCGACAGGCCAGCGGCCACTTTCCCGGAGCTGCGAGACACACTGGCAGCATCCGGACGGCCAGGGGTAAATGTGCGGAAGTCGGGCGCTTCAGTTATACCAGCGCCCGACTTCTCTCCCGACTGGATGTCCACACGGGAGCTGGGAATTCCAGCCCCAGACTTTGTGCCCCCATTCCCCAGGAAGTGGGGGAGAAACCAGGTACGTGGAAGAGTGCCTCGCCCCCCCGACAGTGGCATCACCCCGTGTTGCTGTGGATCCACGGGGGCCGGGCCGGGGAACGGCTGCGCTACAGGGGAGCCCCGCAGCCGCAGCACGCCAGGGATATCTGCTGTAGGGCAGTCTGGCAGAGCTACTGCTGCGTCGAGCAGCCCTGCAGGAGCAGGTGCTGCTGGCATAATGCCGCGTCAGGCTGCGGTCAAGGGCGCCGGTGGCAGCAGTACACGGTTGCCCAGCTTAGCTCTGGCAGCTGCCGACCATGCGCCTCCACGCAGAAGATTGGGCGATAGTGGAGGTAAGCCTGCACGGACTCCGGGGAGCCAGGTACCGGGGACCAGCGCCGACTCATCTCCACTGCCTTCCCACCAGGCAGGGGGACCGCCACTGTCCGCTCGAAGGCCGACTAGCGGAAAGTCCGTGCGGGAGTCGTATGGGCCTGCAGGAGCGGTAGCCCACGACAACCTACCTTCGGACCCTAGGCTGCATCTTATGGATGTGTGGTCCGCTGGTAGAAGCCCCAGAGACATTGCAGAGCCTGGGGAAGTCGGCTTGTCCGCCGCGAGTAGCGGGGACGGTCGCATTGCCAGGTTGGAGCTCTTGGTGGAGCAACTGGTCCAACGGGATATGGACCAGGATGTAAGGGAGTCTCGGGCCTCCACAAGCCACGCCAGGAGACCGCCCAGCATATCGTCTTCTCCAGCCAGACGTACCAGAGTTGCTGGATGCTGACTACGATGACGAACCAGGGATGCCGGAGGCCGGAGAGCCAGTCCTAGGTGCGGACCTGCTGGATGTCGTGGGGGAAATTTGCCACAGCTACCCACAATGGGGAGCCGCTGCACCCCAAACTGGCGGGAACCATTGACTATCTGACCACTCACCAGCCCCTGGGTCAGGTAGTCACTGACACCATGGACGCATTCAAGCCACCCGACACCTGCATCACTTTAAGTGTGCCCACGGGGAATGCTCACATTTGGGGGAATTGAGTCCTACCACCAAGATGCAGGACGTCCCACTACAACGCATCCTCCAACTTCTATCGACGGGCATTACAGCATTTGCCTGCACCCTCGATGGGGATGATGTGCCCAGCGAGCCGCAGGATGCCCTGGCACTTCTCTGCAATGCGCAGTTCAAAATTAACTGCCTTCATAAGAGCTCCATCTGGCCGACACTCAACCCGTATTGTGCAGGGTTGTGCCGTTCCTCCACCACTCCTCCACCTCATCAGCTGTTTGGGGAAGATCTCTCCAAGCAAGTCACAGAACTCGACGAGGAGGCCAAGACCGTGGGCCTTATGAAACCTCCACCGGCTAAAGTTCACCCATATCAGACGATGGGGCCACCGCCACGACAGCACCGCAACGTTCCCCCAAAACATCATACACCAAGAGCCGCCATTAACCATGGAGGTAAAGGGGTCTGGTTCCTCCAAGGCAGTAGCACTTCTACCCGTACAAGTCGGGTGTCGGTTGCGAGCATTTCGTGGTGCTTGGGGTGCAATTACCACAGCCACGTTTATTCTACAAAGTGTTCACGGTTATGTCATAGCATTATTGATGGTAAACTTCCCCCAACACAGCATGAACCTCGGTGCATTTTTACGCTCGCTCAGACTGAGATAAAGGAGGGACATGCTGAAATCTTACGGCTAGCAGCCGAAGGGGTGATTGGCAAAACGACACACGAACCCCTTGAGTTTGTGTCTAACATCTTTACACAAACCAAAAAAGATGGGGGAGTCGGATTATCATAGACCTAACCCTGTTGAACACTTTTGTACCATATACCCATCTTCACATGGTTACCTTCGAAACAGCTGAGCAGCTACCTATCCGGGGTACTTTATGGCTTGCATCAATTTAAAAGATGCATACTATACAGTCCCCAGCACAGAATCTCACAGGAAGTTCCTGAACTTTGTCTGGAAGGGACAGTTGTGGCAATGCAAAGCCTTACCCAATGGGTTACCCACAGCCCCAGACTATTTACCAAATTAGTAAAACCCATATTGGCATTCATCCAATAACACAATTCTATCGTCATGGCATATTTAGATGATATCCTTATTGTGGGACAGACCCTCCAATTGGCTACGCTGGCCGTTCCAGCAACCAAATCTTATTCGAGACGTTAGGATTTGTAACCCATCCAGACAAATCCAACCTGAACCCCTCTCAAGTTATGGATTACCTGGGTTCACCATTGACACTAACTTACTGATGATCACTATCCCGACCAACAAAGCTTTAGACATAAAAGAAGCGTGCTACAGCCTTGCTTGCGCCAGGGTACTGACTATCCGACAAACGGCAAAATAAATTGGGAACTTGGTAGCTACATTCTCAGCTGCGCAATTTGATTGTTACATTACAAAATATTTACAAAGAGGAAAGATAGCAGCATTAAAAGCAAATGCTGGTCACTTTGATAGACCAATACGGTGTCAAATCTGGCTAGAGCTGAGCTACAATGGTGGATTGACATTATTAGTGAGTATCACAGATGCATCATTGTTAGCAACCCATCCGTCATGCTGCAGACTGACGCAAGCGCACAAGGTTGGGGTACAACTGACACCATGTCCAGTTGTGGTGGCAGATGGGACCCTCACGAGTCTCCCCTCCTCCAGACTCCAGGGATAAATTATCTGGAGATGTTAGGGGTTTTCCAGGGACTGTGGGCTTACTGTCCTAATTCACGGCACTTATATGTCTGCCTCCAAACAGATAACACAACGGTGGTGGCTTATATCAATCATATGGGTGGTATCAGGTCGTTATCTTGGGACGAATTGGCAAATACAATCTGGCACTGGTGCATTGAGAGAAATATTTGGATTACAGCGACCTATTTACCAGGGAAGTTCAATACAGTGACGGACACCAGGTCACGAGTGTTCAATGATAACATCGAGTAGATGTTGAATCCCCAAAACTTTTGCTGAAATTACAGCTCACTTTGGCACGCAAGATATTGACCTCTTTGCATCCAGGTTGAACCATCAGATACCAACGTATGTGTCTTGGGAACTAGACTCTGGGGGAGTAGCTATGGATGCTTTTTCTCTCCATTGGGGGGGAAATGGTTTTACTACGTATTTCCCCCCATTCTGCCTCATCAGTGGGGTATTGCAGAAAATTCAACTGGATTCTGCAACTGGCATTGATCATACCCGACTGGCCTATTCAGCCAAGGTACCCGATGGCCCTCCAAATCTTGCAACGTCCGTGGATTCAGTTTGGTAAAAATCCCACATTGATTACAAACCCCATTACGGGGGACAGTCACCCGTGCCGTGGTCACCTAAACATGTTGGCCTGCAGGTTCTAAAGGGGCCGCTCGTCAAGGCCGGCCTATCACCAAGTCATGGACCTCATCCTAGCGTCCTGCCGAGCATCAACCAGGAGGCAGTACCTCACCCAGTTCAGGAAGTGGGAGGCATTCTGCTCCCGTACCAACACGACCTACAACTTGGCTACGATCCCTGATGTCCTGGAATCCTAGCGGGCCTTCATTTTGATGCGGGCCTTAGCTCCAGTGCCATCAACAGCACCAGGAGTGCATTACCCTCATACCTAGACATCGGTATAGGCTCCATCCACCTGGTGTCCAAATTCATGAGGGGAGAGTTTAACACCAACCCTCCACGGCCCAGATACAACATCACCTGGGACGTAGGGATTGTTCTGACCCTACTGAGGAGCTGGTCTCCTATGACAGAGTTACCACTCCAAAAGCTCACCCTCAAAGTGGTGATGCTGAGGCACTGACTACAGATCAACGAGTCCAGGCATTGCAGAAGCTGCGGCTGGATAGCATGGTCTCCCCCCCTGCAAAGGTGAATTTCTTTGTCCAGGACCTATTGAAGCAGCACAGACCTGGGGATCGTGGGCTGCAGTTGGAGTTTCGGGCGTACCCCACTGATGCCACCCTCTGCATAGTCACCCATCTCTGCCTCTACATCCGCACTGCAGGACCCATCTGGAAGATGGAGCAGGGGCTCCTCATCAGCCACAACTCTCCACATCACCAGGTGACTGTGCAGACTATCGCAAGGTGGCTCAGGGCAGTGTTGGGTAAAGCAGGAATAGGTACTAACATTTTTAAATCTCACTCTACCAGGGCTGCATCCACATCAGCGGCGAGGGCCATGGAGGTGCCCATGGACCACATCCTCGCCACCGCGGGCTGGGCCAGTGAAGCAACCTTCCAGCGGTTCTACAATAAGCTGCTGGTTGCCCCCGCAACGTTCGCGGAAGCCGTGCTGGGAGCCGCTCCGTCAATGATTTGTCCCCGAATTAGGGGTCTTTTGCTTTGTTATTATTTGTGTTAATAACTGTGCATTATATTTCAGCCTGTTCAGTCTGGAATGCATTAACTACCTTCCTCCATCAGTATTGCGGCAGTGTGATTGCATGGACGATGTCCAGGGCGTGAAATCACAGAGCTTTGAAATCTTCACGGTCACTCACGTGACTCCGAAGTAAAATAGTAAGATTAAACAAGAACTTACCAAGTTCGAAGGTTGATCTTTATTTTATGAGGAGTTGCGGTGAGGGATTTCATGCCCTCTGCTCCCACCCTCTATCATAAGGTCAACTGGTATGTTCTACATTCTTAATCTTACTATTTCCAGTCATGGTGCGTTCTGTGATTCCACACCGCTGCTTTGAAGGATGTCGCGCATGCGTGCTGGCGGGGTCTTCACGAAATCCCACACCGCAACTCCTCATAAAATAAAGATCAACCTTCGAACTTGGTAAGTTCTCGTTTAATCTTACTTTTTTAAGTTGAAGTGAGGAAGTACGTGAAGAGCCCGCCAGCCGCATGCACGTCAATCTTCAGAGCAGCTGTATGAATCCATAGACTATTTGCTGAACTTAAGCTATAGAAAGATTAACGACCTTAGAAATACTAAATGATCTTTATGAGAAGTAGGATTGGGAGTGGAGGGTACGTATTCCCTCATTTCACATCCTCATTAAATAAAGATCAAATTTCAATCGGTAAGTTCTCGATTAATCTTTCTACTTTACTTCAGAGTCATATGAGTGACTTCGTGAAGACCCCGCCAGCATGCATGCATGACATATCGTCGCTCGCATTGCAGTCGACAAGCTGGGGGGGAGTGCGCTCCTCTGCCGGCAGCTTAAAAAGGACCACCAGGTAAGTTTTACTAACCTTGAGTTGGTTGGACTGTATTGTGTTTGAATCCATTACAGAGACTCCATGGAGAAAACTCGGAGCAAGAAGATGGCTGCTTTTAAGCATGCCATTGAAGACCGCGGGACTTCGGAGTGAGGTCAGCGGCCAACATCCCCGGAGCTGACCGTTGAGTGTTCGGCAACACCCGTACCTCGGGCCAGGAAGACAGCGCGGAAGTGTTACGCTCAGTCGGAACCCGACTCTCCACCCCTACAGTCCAGGAAACTGCGAACTGGCGGGAGGACCGCGCGGGAGCAGGATAGCCAAGACCCCGACTCCCCACCGCTTCAGTCCGCACGGTCGCGGACTGGTGGCAAAAGAGTGCAGAAATCAGGGTGCCCCGTTCAAACGGCAGGCCCTGGCTCATCGCCTCAGTCCAGTAAACCGCGGACAGGTGGTAAAACCGCACACAAGTCGTGTAGCCCCGCTGGAGCAGCTGGCACCGACATTCCGCCGCATCAGTCCAGAAGACCTCGGACTAGCGGCAGGCCCGCGCGGATGTCGTGTAGCCCCGCTGGAGTGGCTGGCACCGACTTTCTACCGTATCAGTCCCATAGACATCACTCCGATGGGGTGCGGACTGGCGGTAATGACCCGATCGATTCTGCAGAATCTGGGGAAGACGACCTGCCGTTTGCAGATAGCAGCGGTGATCGCATAGCCCGCATGGAGCGGATGATGGAGCAGCTGCTCCAGAGGGGCCTACTCCAGCAGGAGTATGCGTCCCGTGGATCATTCAGGTCCATGACAGGCCACTTTCCAGGGCTGTCCAACATCTCTCCCTCTTAGGAAGGAAGCGCCAGAAGTCAGGGATTGCCTGACCTGGAAGAGGGGTTGACCGAAGACCCTAAGTTGCATGGGATGCACGAAGAGGAACTTCTGGGGATGGTGTCAAAAGTCACACATCCATCCCAGAAAGGGCAACCTCTGCAACCACGGCTAATGAATAGTATCAATTACCTGACCACACACCAGCTACAGGAACAGGTAATTACAGAGACCATAGGCAAGTACCTGGGCCCGGAAAATTGTGTGACATTGAATGTACCAACTGTCAACACACCCATATGGGGGAATATAAGCCCTGGGATAAGGGCACAGGAACTGAAAATCCAGAAAACCCTAAAATTACTGACCTCAGGGATTACTGCGTTTCCAGGTCAGTCAATAGTGCGGACATGACGGAAGAGCAGCAGGTCGCGTTAGCCCTGCTTTGTAACACACAATACGTGATCAATTGCTTCAGAAAAAGCTCTATCCGGCCCACACTCAACCCCAAATTTGCAGGGTTGTGTAAGACCAGCGCTACGCCGTCACCAAGCTTGCTGTTTGGGGATGACCTGCCCAAACAGGTCAAAGACCTAGATGAGGAAGCCAAAGTGGTCAGCATGATAAAACCGCCTTCCTCTAGCAGGCCACCAGCATATCGACGGCAGCATCCATATGCAACAACCAACAGGCCCCGCTTTCACCCTGACAGGGTGACGGGTGCAAACCCAAAGGTCGCGCCTCATCCACAGAGGTCTTTTTTAGGCCAAGGCCCAGAGCAACCCGCTTGGAAAATGCGTCAACCCCACACCACAGCACCACAACATCCCAAGAACCAAGGACGGAAGGCCAAGCCCCACCGGTTACCGTGGAGGTAAGGGGGTCTGGTTCCCTTGGGAATTCTGCATGTTTAACCCCACAAGTGGGAGGTAGGTTGTGCCTGTTTGGGGATGCATGGAGTTCCATAACCTCCATAACCTATTGCACAGTATTCAAGGTTATGAAATTGAATTTATAAACAAACAACTCCCCCCAGTTCAACATGCACCTAGCCAGAAATTTGTGCTTTCTCAAAAATAGAAAGTGGAAGGACATGCAGAACTATTCACATCATATACCAAGGGGGTAATATAGAAAACTGTACATGAACCTCTTGAGTTTGTATCCAACACCTTTACCGAAAATAAAGATGGTGGATGTCGTATTATAATTGACTTAACTCAACTGAATACCTTTGTGCAATATACCCATTTCAAGATGAAAACATTTGAAACTACCAAGCAACTGATTTCCAGAGGGTACTTCATGGCCTGCATCAATCTAAAAGATGCATACTATTCAGTACCTATACGTAAAGATCACCGCAGATATTTGACATTTGTCTAGATGGGGCAGCTGTGGCAGTATAGAGCACTGCCTAATGGACTTACAACAGCCCCCAGGTTATTTACCAAAATATTGAAACCAGTATTGGCATCTCTACGGAGACAAAACCACATAGGCATGGCCTATCTTGATGACCTACTGATTGTGGGGAAAACTTTGGAATTGGCTAAATTAGCTGTGACAGCCACCAAGTCACTATTCCAAAAGCTTGGGTTCGTCATCTATCCAGACAAATCTAAATTAACGACTTCTGTCATTATGGGCTATCTGGGATTCACGATTAACACAAATCATATAATTATCACTTTCCCAAATAACAAAGCAGCAGATATAATAGAGGCATGTAATAGCCTTGCTTGCGCCAGGAAACCGACTATTTGACATGCTGCCAAGGTAATTGGGAAACTTGTAGCTACATTTCCAGCTGCACGATTTGGACCATTGCATTTTCAAAACTTGTAAAGAGAAAAAATCTCAGCACTAAAAACTAATACTGGGCATTTTGGTAGACCTATGCAGCTACCACCCAAAGCAAGAAATGAGCTACGATGGTGGATTAGCAGCATCCGAGATTGTTTTAATCCCATCGTAGTTACAAACCCTTCAGTCGTGTTACAAACTGACGCCAGCGCTCACAGCTGGGGAGCTACTGAGACCACGTCTAGTTGTGGCGGCAGATGGGATTTGCACTAATCTACATTTCTCCAATCATGAGGTATCAACTATTTGGAAATGCTGGGAGCATTTCACGGACTACGGGCTTACTGTACAAATATGCATCATACGCATGTCCATCTACAAATAGACAATACCACAGTGGTGGCATATTTAAACCATATGGGTGGTATCTAGTCAATATCTTGTCATGAATTGGCAAACACTATTTGGCACTGGTGCATTGAAAGAAATATTTGGATTTCAGCTACATACCTTCTGGATAAGCTTAATACAGTGGCAGACACCAAGAAAAGGTCGTCGGCAGCATCGACATGGAGGTCGGTGGAGGCGGCATCCTGGTGAGTCCTGCTCCTCGTGGCTAAAATGGCGTTGCGGGACTCGGGCAGGCGGCGCGGGACAGAGTTGGGGCCCGGAGTTTGCGGGCGGTCGAGTCGCGGAGTGGCGGCGATGGGAGCGGCCTGGAGGCGGGCTAGTTTAAGGTCCTTGGTGGAGTTAAGATGAGAAAAGATGTGTTTGCTATGTAATTAATCAAGTCTATGAATCCTTATCCTGGTGTGAGGTCACTGATTATTATAAGGACTTCAATCAACATTCCGCGCCCCCTGCTGGATGAGAGGATGCATCACACCCCTACACCACTCCCACTGCTGCGCCCCCTGGCCGCGGGACGACCCATCACAGTCCCATCTCCACGTGTTAAAGAAGGAACTGCAGATGCTGGAAAATCGAGGGTACACAAAAAGCTGGAAAAACTCAGCGGGTGCAGCAGCATCTATGGAAGGAAATAGGCAACGTTTCGGGCCTAAACCCTTCTTCAGACTGATGGGAGATGGGGGGTGGGGGGGGGGGGAGAAAAGGAATGAGGAGGAGGAGGAGCCCGAGGGCTGAGGGAGAGGTGGGAAGGGGAGGAGACAGCAAGGGTTAACAAAATTGAGAAAATTCAATATTCAAGCCAAGAGAATGCAGACTCCCCAAGCGGAATATGAGGTGCTGTTCCTCCAACTTGCGGTGTTGCTCACTCTGGCCGTGGAGGTGGCCCAGGACTGAGAGGTCGGAAACAGAATGGGAGGGGGAGTTGAAGTGCTGAGCCACCGGGAGGTCGGGTTGGTTATTGCGGACCGAGCGGAGGCGTTTGGTAAAATGATCGCCAAGCCTACGCTTGGTCTCACCGATGTAGATCAGCTGGCATCTAGAGCAGCGGATGCAGTAGATGAGGTTGGAGGAGGTGCAGGTGAACATCTGTCGGACCTGAGAGGACTGCTTGGGTCCCTGAAAGGAGTGGAGGGGGAGGTAACGGGACAAGTGTAGCATCTCTTGCGGTTGCCTGGGGAAGGGGTGGAGCGGGAGGGAAGGGAAGAATTGACAAGGGAGTTGCGGAGGGAGCGGTCTTTGTGGAAGGCAGACGGGGGGGGGAGATGGGAAGATCTACATCGGTGAGACCAAGTGGCGGCTCGGCGATCGTTTCGCCGAACACCTCCGCTCGGTCCGCAATGACCAACCCGACCTCCCGGTGGCTCAGCACTTCAACTCCCCCTCCCATTCCACATCCGACCTCTCGGTCCTGGGCCTCCTCCACGGCCAGAGTGAGCAACACCGCAAGTTGGAGGACAGCACCTCATATTCCGCTTTGGGAGTCTGCATCCTCGTGGCTTGAACATTGAATTTTCTCAATTCTGTTAACTCTTAAGGGCCTGTCCTACCAGCATCCGACTCCCTGTGGTGAGCGCGATCAAACCGGCAGTGGGGGCTGCGCGGAGGTCGGGTGATCCCTGTACAGGGCCGTTCCCAACAGTATGAGCCTGCATGCGAAGAGCGCGACCAAACCGGCAGCGGTGGCCGCGCGGAGGTGGGGTGAGTGGCGCGACGCAGCGGGAAGTGAGGCGAACTTGGAGCGACGTCTTAAAGATAAGTTCGCCAGGACAGAGAGGGACACACAGAGAGGGGCACAGAGGCACACACAGAGAGGGGCACAGAGGCACACACAGAGAGGGTCACGGAGGCACGACGTCGAGGCGGTGTGTAATGTGTCGAGGCGACTGCAAGCCGACAAGCCGTTGCCGTGTGGAATTTTTGGACATGGTCAGTTTTTCGCGCGATGTCGGGACGAACTCCGCACAATTCCGCACGGCTCCGGCGATCGAAGTGGGACCGGCCCCGCGATGCCTGACGGCTCAAGCGACCACGTTAGGTCGCGCTCATCGTATGGAGTCGCATGCTGCTGAGACAGGCCCTTTTCTGTCTCCTCCCCTTCCCACTCCTCCCTTGGCCCTTGGGCTCCTCCTCCTCCTTGTTCCTTTCTTCTCCCCGCCTCCCCCCCACCTCCCATCAGTCTGAAGAAGGGTTTCGGCTCGACACGTCGCCTCTCCTTCGCTCCATAGATGCTGCCTCACGCTGAGTTTCTCCAGCATTTGTGTCCCCTACGCTGCCGCGCCCCCTGGCTGCGGGACGACCCATCACAGCCCCATCTCCACTCCCACTGCCGCACCAGCTGGCTCCAGGAGGTCTCAGGAAAAGTGAAAATCTACCACCACCACTTCAACTCTGACCACACCATCCCTGACACCCAGTCTGAAGAAGGGTCTCCACTAGGGTTCTCACTCCCAAATAAGGAACAAAGGGTCAAAATACGGGACAAATTCCCATCGGTAATTCATTGACTGACTCGGCCATGGGTGGTTGAATGATGAGTTGGCCCCAGTTTTAAAGTTGCCAATGGCAAAAGGAGGGATCCAGACTGACTTCTATAATGACACAGAAGGTAAGATCACATGGGTCAGAGAGAAACGAGACACTCTTTTTGAAAATGAATGGCGATGCTGGCTCGAAGGGCTGAATGGCCTTCTCCTGCACATATTTTCTATAAAACAACAGCCGCCTACTGAGCATTCGCCAAGGTTACCAGTGGCTCTGATTCACGTACCTTCTGAACTATGGACAAAGCATAAGAATCATGTGGGTCAAGTGCGTTCAGCCCCTGAACATAAGGTGACTTTAAAAAAGGGTGCTGCTTTGCCATGTTTAAAACAGTACCTACTCTACCTGGAGGTTGATGAACTGATAGCTAGTATAGTCATACCTTGACTCGCATTGACTCTCCCGAAGCTTCGGGCCTCACTCACCCAGACCTGCAACGGACCCCAACTACACTACATCCTCCGGAAGATCCACCGCTTCAATCAACAATTCCTGTCCCACCTTACCTCCACCAAGGACCTGAAATTAGCCCGCCTCCAGGCCGTTCCAGCCACCGACAATCCCCGACTCGACCGCCCGCAGGCCCCGGGCCCCCACTCTGGCCCGAGCTGCCGGCCTGAGTCCCCCGACGCCATCTTGTCCACGAGGAGCGCCTCCAGGACTCACCAGGATGCTGCCTTCACCGACCTCCACGCCGATACTGCCGCCGACCTCCACCTGCCTACCGATGATGCCCAGCCCCGCTGCCTGCCCGGTAACTCTGTTTATCTCCCCCTCCCCGATTCCACCGCCCATCACCAGCACAACGCGACCGCCGAACCTCGCCGTCCCCCGGGACCAACTAACCTCATCGCCGCACCGGGCCCATCCAGCATCGCCGGTGTACTGGGCCTGCCGAAGTCCACAGCCGCACCCGCCTCACCTTGCATCGCCGCCGGACCGGGGCTCCCCGAACATGGCCGCCGCACCGCACCCCACTCATCTCACCGCCTCACCGGTCGGACCGACCACCCGCCCACCGGGACCTTCAACGCATCGCCCGCCGACCCCGACTTCACTGCCCGCTCCTACGTCCTACCACGACACTCCACCGCCCTCCAGCAGCCCACAGCCGTCGCCTCACCTGCAGACTGGACTCTGCAGTGGGCCTGAAGCCTCCACGTTGCTAACTCCTCCTACCACTCTGTCTTTAACGGCACTGGGTCCTAGTGCCCGTCTCCCCATCCCCAGTAACCTTAGTGGCTATTCCACTGGGACTTCCCCATCCCCCCCCCCACCATTTTACCCCTGCTCTTCCCCACCCACACCACAGCCCCCTACCCCCCCACCCCAT
This sequence comes from Okamejei kenojei, assembly GCA_035221665.1. Taxonomy (NCBI): domain Eukaryota; kingdom Metazoa; phylum Chordata; class Chondrichthyes; order Rajiformes; family Rajidae; genus Okamejei; species Okamejei kenojei. The sequence continues at coordinate 4,147,314 of CM069140.1, read as the reverse complement.
GACCACCCTCCACCCCCCCACCACACAACGCTCCGTCCTCAGTGCACTCACCGGCCTTCCTCCGGCCACAACCCCCATCCTTGCCGCGTGTTCACCATCCACCCGGACCTCCCCCTCTCCGACACCGAACGGTCTGTCCTCAGCAGAGGTCTTACCTTTGTCCCTCTCCATCCCCACCTCAATGAGTTCCGCGCCCAACACGACTTGGAGCTCTTCTTCCGTCGCCTCCACCTCACAGCGTTCTTCCACGGGAAGAAGTCCTCGCCCCCCACTGATGATCGCTTTTCCTATCTCCAACGTACCCCCTCCTCTTGGACCCCCCCCTCGTAGGCCTTCTGGCTCTAGAACTATTTTTATCCGAACTGCCGTCGAGACATCAACCGCCTTGACCTTCCCCACTCCCCTGTCTCACTCCAATCTCTCCAGCCCCGAACGTACTGCCATCGACTCACTCCGTAACAACCCAGACTGGGTCATCAAACCCGCCAACAAGGGAGGTGCCGTGGTAGTCTGGCGCGCGATCTCTACAAAGCGGAGGCCGCACGCCAACTCTCGGACACCTCCTCCTACTTACCCCTGGACCATGACCCCACTGACGAACTACCAGGCCACCATCTCGAGTACCATAACCGACTTCATTCAGCTCCGGCTCCCTACCCCCCGAGCCTCAAAACCTCATCATTTCCCAGCCCCGCACGGCCCGATTTTACCTTCTCCCCAAAATCCACAAACCCGACTGCCCTGGCAGACCCATTGTCTCTTGCCTGTTCATGGCCCCACCGAACACATTTCCACATATCTTGATGCCATCCTATCCCCTTTGTTAAATCCCTCCCACCTATGTTCAAGACACCTCAGACACTCTCTGTCGGCTCTCGTGCATTCCATTCTCCAGGCCCCCATCCTCTCATCTTTACCATGGACGTCCAGTCACTCTACACCTCCATCCCCCACCAGGACGGTCTCAAAGCCCTCCGGTTCTTCCTCGACCAGAGGAGCAACCCATTACCCGTCCACCGACACCCTCCTCCACATAGCGGAGTTGGTCCTTTATCCTCAATAACTTCTCTTTTGATTCCTCCCATTTCCTCCAAACACAAGGGTAGCTATTGGGCACACGCATGGGCCCCAGCTACGCTTGCCTCTTTGTTGGGGTACGTTCGAACAATCCTTGTTCTCGGCGTACCAGGGCCCCATCCTCAACCTCTACTTCCGTTACATCGACGACTGCTTTGGTGTCACCTCCTGCACCCACACACCAACTGACTGACTTCATCCATTTCACCACCAACTTTCCATCCGGCACTCAAATACACTTGGACCATTTCCGACATTTCCCTACCATTCCTTGACCTCACCATCTCTATTGCAGGTGCACTCCTGACCGACATCCACTACAAACCAACTGACTCCCACAGCTACCTGGACTACTCTTCCTCCCATCCTGCTTCCTGTAAGGACTCCATCCCCTATTCCCAATTCCTCCGTCTACGCCGCATCTGCTCCCAGGATGAGGTGTTCCACACCAGGTCATCACAACTGGCCTCATTCTTCAGAGAACGGGGATTCCCCTCCCCCAGTATTGATGAGGTTGCACCAGGGTCTCCTCCATACCCCGCAACACTGCCCTCTCTCCCCATTCCCCCACTCGAAAACAGGGCAGAGTCCCCCTGGTTCTCACCTTTCACCCCACCAGCCGGCAAATACAACACATAGTCCTCCGCCAGTTTCGCCACCTCCAACGTGATCCCTCCACTCGCCACATCTTCCCATCTCCCCCCCTGTCTGCCTTCCGCAAAGACTGCTCCCTCCGCAACTCCCTTGTCAATTCTTCCCTTCCCTCCCGCTCTACCCCTTCCCCGGGCACTTTCCCTTGCAACTGCAAGAAATGCTACACTTGTCCCTTCACCTCCCCCCTCCACTCCTTTCAGGGACCCAAGCAGTCCTTCCAGGTCCGACAGAGGTTCACCTGCACCTCCTCCAACCTCATCTACTGCATCCGCTGCTCCAGATGCCAGATGATCTATATCGGTGAGACCAAGCGGAGGCTTGGCGATCGTTTCACCGAACACCTCCGCTCGGTCCGCAATAACCAAGCCAACCTCCCGGTGGCCCAGCACTTCAACTCCCCCTCCCATTCTGTATGCGACCTCTCGGTCCTGGGCCTCCTCCACGGCCAGAGTGAGCAACACCGCAAGTTGGAGGAACAGCATCTCATATTCCGCTTGGGGAGTCTGCATCCTCTGGGCTTGAACATTGAATTTTCTCAATTCTGTTAACCCTTGCTGTCTCCTCCCCTTCCCACCTCTCCCTCAGCCTTTGGGCACTGGCATTCCCTCTCTCTCTATCTCCCTCCCCCACCCTAGTCGCACTAGCTTCTCATTTTCACACTACAAACAGCTTACAATGGCTTGTTCCCTTTATCATCGATACTTTTTTGCATATCTTTCATTCATTGTTCTTTATCTCTCCACATCACCGTCTATATCCCTCGTTTCCCTGATCCCTGACCAGTCTGAAGAAGGGTTTTGACCCGAAATGTCGCCTATCTCCTTCGCTCCTTAGATGTTGCTGCACCCGCTGAGTTTCTCCAGCCTTTTGTGTACCCCCGCTAGTATAGTCATCATGTCTTTATTACATCAAGGATTAATAAAAACGCAAAGTCTCTGTAATACTCCTATGCTGCTGATCCCGAAAGTGGGAAGTAGTAATGAATGGCGTTTTGCCCAGGACTTGAGAGCTATTAACAAAATAGTGATCCTCATTGCCCCCTTAATATCAAAGAGGTTTGAGACTGGAGTCTTGGTTCAAGAACATGGAGGGGGAAAAAGACTGGCAGCCTATTATTCCGTGGCTTTACCAGCTGTAGTAAATGGCATGCCAGCCTGCTTACGAGCTGTAGCGGCAAAAGACAGAATGATCGAAAAATCCATCCCCATCGTTCTTGATCACCGGTGTGTAGTGACGGTTCCTCATGTTATTATTGAACTCAGCAGTTACACAGCATTTCACACCCGCTAGAATAGCAGGGCATTAAGTCCTTTTTATCACATCTATACCTCGCCTGCTGTAAACACAGCTACCTTTGTACCACTGCCAGAAGAAGGCTGTGACCATGATTGTCTGTTGTTTGTCGAAGCTACTGCCACGCTCTGACTGGATTTAGAGTCATCCGATTGATAATCCTGATCTGGTCCTATTTACTGATGTCGCTTCAATATGAACTAGCGATGCCAGATTATTAGGAGGATATGCAGTGGTCACACCACACCAAGTGCTGGAGGCATATGCTTTACCATCGGAACATCTGCTCAGGCAGCTGAGCTATATGCCCTGACGGGTGCCTGCATATTGGCAAAAGATAAAAGTGCTAATGTTTACATCGATTCTCGCTATGCGTTTGGGGTTGTACATGACTTTGGGCAGTTATGGAAAATAGTAAGATTAAATGAGAACTTACCAGTTTGAAGTTTGATCTTGATTTTATGAAGAGTTACGTTGGTGATTCCGTGAAGAAGACCTGCCAGGCCGCATGCGCACCAAACTTCAAAGCAGTGGTATGAAATCACAAATAAACACCGAAGTACATAGTAAGATCAGTGACTTGAGAACGACCCGATGATCTTTTATGAGAGAGGGTTGGGCGCGGTGGACACGTAATTACCAACTTAACTCCTCATAAAATCAGGATCAAACTTCAAACTGGCAAGTTCTCATTTAATCTTACTATTTTACCTCATGCGGTGTCATGCGAGTGATTCCTGTGAAGAGTTCAAAAAAAAAAAAAAAAGAAAAAAAATTTGTGATTTCATGCCGCAGATTACAAATCTTGGCATCCCACTGCATTGATTGACTCGAAAGAGAAATAAATGCATTAGTAGTAACATTGCATTCAATGTAGTGATAGGGTTTATTTAACTATGTAAACAAACAATAGTTCCTCCAAATTTTAAGTATTTAAACAGAACTTAAAATGACATTGGCAAACAGTCCTGGATTGACAACCAGCCGATGATAAAAATTCTGAAACATCAGCTCATTTGCCCATCCGGCGACCGCCATAATATGGTCGACGGGCACGTCCTTCACTTTGGCTGCCGACGTGGCTTCTGCCCTAGTGGAATGGGGTGTAAACACATCTGTGTTAATACCTGCATCCATCAAAACTTGTTTCGGCCATCTCGAAATAGTGTTAACTGACACACTCTTATGTCGCTTTTTATAACTGATAAACAAAACCATCTCCCTGTTACGTAAGCTCTCTGTAGCTGCAATGTATTTCATCAAATTTGTTTTTACGCACAAGGATGGATCTGTGGGATATGTTGAAAATGCTATTTTAAACCCTGTGACCCCTGGTCTGCTTTGCTTGAGGAGATCCTAAAAACGTAATGTTATCTGCAGTAGTTTCCATTCTGTCTATCTGTAATTTTTGTAGCGATTGTACCCTTTGTGCTGAAACCAATGCCATAAGCATGGCCACCTTCATGGTGATTTTGGTCAAAGACAAAGATGAGATAGAAAACCATTCATGTAGCATTCGGAGGACCATACTCACATTCCAAATGGCCATATATCTAGGTTTGGAGTTGAAAATGCCCATCATTAATCGAATGACAAGAGGGTGAGACCCAATCGCATGTTTGTCTGTCTTAATCCCTAAATATGATGACAAAGCACTTCTTGCTGTATTAATTGCACTATAACTTAGTCCTTCATCATAATAGAGGGTTGACAGAAACTCCAGAACAAGTGAGACACATGGTGTACAATAGTCAATATCATTTTATATACAATAAGCTTCCCATTTTCTTACACAACAAAAATACTGCTTCTGTGTACTCGATCTCCAAGATGCAGTAAGCATGTCCACATTTCGCCCCGACAATCCATTCCCCAGATATGGCCTTCTTAGAATCTGCAAATTAACAGATCAATATGGTCATACAATGGATGGCAGTCGCCTGTTACCGGATGCACCAACAAATCCCTTCCTTTGGAAACAGCCATCAGGGGTTGTGTCATCAGCTGTGGAATCAAAGGGTATCATGGCTGGGAAGGCCAGTCTGGTATCACCAGTATCCCTGAAGCATTGTCCTGTGTGATTTTAAGCAGACATCGATTTATGGCAAAACGGAGGAAATGCATATATATATACGTGCCACCCCAATTTAGCGAGAAAGCATAAATCGCTATTGCGCCAGGATCTGGTTCCCATGATACATATTTGGCAATAACCTCTTTGAACACATCTCGATTCAACATCCACTCAATGTTGTCATGGAACTTTCGTGACCTGGTGCCTGCCACAGGATTACATTTTCCTGGCAGATAACTAGCTGAGAGCCAAATGTATTTGTCAGTACACCAGATCCAGATTTGGTTTGCCAGTCTTCTGATAGAAGATAACAACTTGATTCCACCCATGTGATTAACATATGTGACTGCCGTGGTGTTATCAATTTGGAGCATGCAGACTACTTTTCAAGTTCAAGTTCAAGTGAGTTTATTGTCATGTGTCCCTGATAGGACAATTAAATTCTTGCTTTGCATCAGCACACAGAACATAGAAGGCATTTACTACAAACAGATCAGTGTGTCCATATACCATATATAAATATATACACACACATGAATAAATAAACTAATAAAGTGCAAATAACAGATAATGAGTTATTAGTTATCAGAGTTTTATCCGAGCCAGGTTTAATAGCCTGATGGCTGTGGGGAAGTAGCTATTCCTGAACCTGGTCATTGCAGTTTTCAGGCTCCTGTACCTTTTACCTGAAGGTAGCGGGGAGATGAAGGTGTGGCCAGGATGGTGTGGGTCATTGATGATACTGCCACCCTTTTTCAGGCAGCGACTGCGGTAAATCCCCCCGATGGAAGGAAGGTCAGAGCCGATGATGGATTGGGCAGTGCTTACTACTTTTTGTAGTCTTTTCCTCTCCAGGGCACTCAAGTTGCCGATACAAGCCACGATGCAACCGGTCAACAAGCTCTCTACTGTGCACCTGTAGAAGTTAGAGAGAGTCCTCCTTGACAAACCGACTCTCCGTAATTTTCTCAGAAGTAGAGGCGCTGATGAGCTTTCTTGATAATTGCATCAGTGTTCTCGGACCAGGAGAGATCTTCAGAGATGTGCACGCCCAGGAATTTGAAAGCTTTGACCGTTTCAACCATCGACCCGTTGATATAAACAGGACTGTGGGTCCCCATCCTACTCCTTCCAAAGTCCACAATCAGTTCCTTGGTTTTGCTGGTGTTGAGGGCCAGATTATTGTGCTGGCACCATATGGGACAGTTGCTCGATCCTCTCTTCTGTACTCCGACTCATCCCATCCAGTGATACGTCCCGCAACAGTGGATGGTAGTGTGCCAGTGAACTTGATGATGGAGTTCGCACTGTGACCGGTAATGCAGTCATGAGTATAGAGTGAGTACAGCAGGGGGCTGAGCACGCAGCCTTGAGGTGCTCCCATGCTGATTGTTATCGAGTCTGACACATTTCCACCAATATGACCAGACTGGTCTGTGAATGAGGAAGTCGAGGATCCAATTGCAGAGGGATGCGCAGAGACCCAGTTCTGCGAGTTTGGTAACCAGCTTGGAGGGGATGATAGTATTAAATGCCGAGATGTAATCGATGAATATGAGTTTTTGTTGTCCAAGTGGTCCAGAGTGGAGTGGAGAGCCAGTGAGATCGCATCCACCGTTGATCTGTTGTGGCGGTAAGCGAACTGCAGTGGGTCCAGGTTTTTGTCGAGGTAGGAGTTGATTTTCGCCATGATCAACCTCTCAAAGCACTTCATCACCACAGGCGTTAGTGCCACTGGTCGATAGTCATTGAGGCACGTCTTGGGCACCGGTATTATTGATGCCCTTTTTAAGCAGGTGGGAACCTCAGACCTCAGACCTCAGCAGTTGAAAATATCCGTAAAACATCAGCCAGTTGGTCTGCACAGGTTTTTAGAACACGACCAGGTATACCATCAGGTCCAGGCGCTTTTCGAGGGTTCACCCCTCTGAAGGATTTCCTGACGTTGGCCTCTGTGACTGAGACTGAAATACCATCACAGCGAATGGCGGCTCTGGAAGGCACATCGGTGTTCTCCCTATCAAAATGTGCGTAAAACGCATTGAGCTCATCAGGGAGTGATGATTCACCGACATTCGAGCTGCCTGCTGATTTTGCCTTGTAGGAGGTGATTGCATTCAGGCCTCGCCACAGCTGCCGAGCATCCATCTTATCCTCCAGCTTGGAGCAGAAGTCCCTTTCGGCCTTTTTGATGGCCTTACCAAGGTCGTATCTGGACTTCTTATAGACCACTGTATCATCAGACATGAATGTCCGGTGTCTGGTCTTCAGAAGAATGCGGATCTCAAAGTTGATCCAAGGTTTCTGATTGGGAAACACTCGGAAGGTTTTTGTAGGGATGCAGTCCTTCACACATTTCTTAATGAAGTCTGTAATGACTGTGTCATATTCATTTAAGTCTGTTGCCGAGTCCTTGAACATTGCACAGTCTACAGACTCCAAACAGTCCTGAAGTTGTTCCTCTGCCCCCCTGACCAGCTCTGTACCGTCCTCACCTCTGGGGGTGCGCTCTTTAATTGCTGCCTGTAGGCAGGAAGAAGCAGCACCGCGGTATGGTCAGATTTACCGAAGTGAGGGCGAGGGATAGAGCGATAGGCATTCTTGATGGTGGTGTAGCAGTGGTCGAGGGTGTTTGGTCCTCTGGTGCAGCAGGAGACATGTTGGTGGAAGTTAGGGAGTGATTTCTTTAGGTTTGCCTTATTGAAGTCCCCAGCAATGGTGGTAAAAGCCTTGGGGTAAGACGTCTGGTGTTTGTTGACCACGGCGTGCAGCTCCTCCAGTGCCAGACGGACGTCTGCCTGGGGTGGGATGTAGACCGCGATCAGGGTGATGGAGGTGAATTCTCTCGGAAGGTAGAAGGGACAACACTTCATCGCCAGATGTTCGAGGTGTGGCGAGCAGGAGTTGGACAGGACTGCCACGTCTGAGCACCACGCAGAGTTGACCATGAGGCAGGCGACCCCTCCTATCCCTTTCCCAGATGCCAGTGTACGGTCCTTGTGGTGGATGGAGAACCCTTCAGACTGGACCGCTGAGTCTGGGGAGCTGGGGGTGAGCTATGTCTCTGTGAAACAGAACACAGAGCATTCTCTCAGCTCCCTTTGATAAAGCAGTCTTGTCCTTAAGTCATCCACTTTATTTTCAAGGGACTGTACATTTGCCAGTAGGATAGAAGGGAGAGGGGGGCGAAGTCGCCTGCGCTTCAGTCTGACCTGAAGTCCTGCCTGCCAGCCACGTTTCTGGACACAATGGAGGCTTCCCCTTTGTTTCCAGGTACTGAGTTGACTGTTACACAAAATGCTGGAGAAACTCAGCGGGTGCAGCAGCATCTAAGGAGCGAAGGAGATAGGCGACGTTTCGGGTCGAGACTCTTCTTCAGACTGGTCAGGGATCAGGGAAACGAGAGATATAGACGGTGATGTGAGAGATAAAGAACAATGAATGAAAGATATGCAAAAAAGTATCGATGATAAAGGGAACAAGCCATTGTAAGCTGTTTGTGGTGTGAAAATGAGAAGCTGGTGCGACTAGGGTGGGGGAGGTAGTAAGTGATAGAGGGAATGCCAGGGCCCTGAAGCCTGGGGGAGAGGTGGGAGGGGGAGGACACAACAGCAGGGGTTAACAGAAATTGAGAAAATTTCAATGTTCAAGCCCAAAGGATGCAAACTCCCCAATCGGAATATGAGGTGCTGTCCTCCAACTTGCGGTGTTGCTCACTCTGGCCATGGAGGAGGCCCAGGACCGAGTGGTCGGATACGGAATGGGAGGGGGAGTTGACACGTGCTGAGCGACCGGGAGGTCGGGTTGGTTATTGCAGACCGAGCGGAGGTGTTCGGCGAAACGATCGCCAAGCCTCCGCTTGGTCTCACCAATATAGATCGTTTCGCCCAACACCTCCGCTCGGTCCGCAATAACCAACCCGACCTCCCGGATCGCTCAGCACTTCAACTCCCCCTCCCATTGAGCCGTAATCCCGAACATCTCGGTCCTGGGCCTCCTCCATGGCCAGAGTGAGCAACACCGCAAGTTGGAGGAACAGCACCTCATATTCCGCTTGGGGAGTTTGCATCCTTCGGGCTTGAACATTGAATTTTCTCAATTCTGTTAACCCAACTGCTGTCTCCTCCCCCTACCCACCTCTCCCCAGCCCTTCAGGGCCCTGGCAATTCCCTCTATCTCTATCTACCTCCCCCACCCTAGTCGCACCAGCTTCTCATTTTCACACCACAAACAGCTTACAATGGCTTGTTCCCTTTATCATCGATACTTTTTTGCATATCTTTCATTCATTGTTCTTTATCTCTCACATCACCGTCTATATCTCTCGTTTCCCTGATCCCTGACCAGTCTGAAGAAGGGTCTCGACCCGAAACGTCGCCTATCTCCTTCGCTCCTTAGATGCTGCTGCACCCGCTGAGTTTCTCCAGCATTTTGTGTAACCCTCGATTCTCCAGCATCTGCAGTTTCTTCGTCAACACTGAGTTGACTGTACCTGCTGTTTCTGCGGACCAGCGCTGGAATGGGGATTCCTTCACAGACGGCAGCTGCAGCTCCAGCTTCTTTGTTCCTGGGAGATACAGCCCGTTGGCTCTCGAGGTTATCCCAGGGTTCCAAGGTACAGTACCTGGGATCCTCAGTTGGGTCGGGTGATTTCCAGCGACCGTGGGAAAGTTTAAAGTCCGGGGCTCCCGCAGCTGCGGGAGATTGTGGAATTGCTAGAGCCTTGAGGTGCCCCAGCAGCTTGGCTGAAACAGCACCATTTTCTGCCATATTCCTGATCCAGGCGAGTAGATTGAAGTTGTATTTAAGCCTTCTAGGTTTTGGTGCTCCGCAAAAGTCGCCGCAGGTAAGAGCCATTTTTCTTTTGTTAGAACAAAAAGTTTTGAGCCCATAAAATGCTCCTAAAAGCTCTAAATGGTTTATTCCCCAAGTCTGCAGAAGCAACCCTTCTCCCATACTCCATCTACCTCCACAACTTGAATTTGTGTCTGTGGCACCCCATCCAAGTGCACTGACATCAGTCTGTAAGACCATGGAAGGTAGTTCTAGCACAACTGTGCTGAAACTGTGGAGACATGTTGGACCCACCATAGAATATCAGTACTCAGCTGATAATTGCATGGGCCTATCATAATGCCCCAATTGTACCTTAAGTGCCTGTTCTTTGTTTGTTTAATATTTTTATTAGAAGCATTGCATATTATCTAAGGTACAACAGCACTTCAAATACAAATCAGACTTAACACAAACATTGTACAGATGTTACGGGATAATTTATATATGCTACTGTTTTTGATTTTTTTTGGGAAGGTAAGGGAGTGAGAAAAAAAAAGTAAAAGTATAAATCAATAATCAAGACGGTGTAATTAAATAATAATGATTATATAATAAAAAATAAAAAGTAAAAAAGAAAAGATAAACAAGAAAAAAAAACATAAAAACAGTTATTATATAATTTAAAATTAAATAAAGGAATCTTTACATTGAATGGAACAATTTCATATAACAATATCTATTGAGACGTGTACACAGATCCCAATACTTTTTTCATCTAATCCTACACCAGGGTACTTATTGAGTTACGGTGCTGAGCTCAGCTACCCCTTTAAGTAATCAATGAATGGAAACCATATTTGTTCAAAATGTTCATATTTGTCCATTAAGACAAACCTAATTCTCTCCAAACCTAATGGATAGCTTGAAATAAATATAATAATTGTGGTAAAAAGACCATTTTTATAGCATTTATTCTGCCAATCATTGATATTGGTAGTGTTTTCCAGTATAAAATATTCTTTTTTAGTTTATCCAATAACTGAGGGTAATTTAATTTGAATAATAGATTATAAGATTTAGATACATTAATTTCTAGGTATTTAAATTTATCCGTAACTATTTTAAACGGAAATTTTTGTAATATGTTTACTTTTATTCCAGTTATAGGCATGATTTCACTTTTATTCCAATTAATTCTATATCCTGAAAATGTACCGAACTTATTTATAATGTTAAGTAAGTTAGGAATACTGATCTCCGGTTTTGTGATATATCGTCTGCATATAAAGATATTTTATTTGTTGTGGTATTAGTATTGTATCCATATATTTCTGGATCTGATCTAATCCTTTCGGCTAATGGCTCAATTGTGAGAGCAAATAATAAAGGTGAAAATGGGCATCCTTGTCTACAACCCCTAGAAAGATTAAATTTAGCTGATAACATTTGATTTGTTAGTATTCTTGCTGTAGGGTTGGAGTACAAAATTTTAACCCATTTACAAAATCTATCGCCCAGTTGAAATTTCTGCATTATCTTAAATAAGTAAGGCCATTCAACCTGGTTGAATGCTTTTTCCGCATCTAGTGAAATGATAGCTAATTCAATATCATTAATTCTTTTTGAATATATGATATTGAATAGTCGTCTCAAGTTATAAGTGGAGTAGCGTTTGGGAATAAAGCCTGTTTGATCATGATGTATTAGTTTATTAATCACTAAACTTAACCTTTGGGATAAAATGTTAGTTAATATTTTTTGATCAGTATTTAGAAGAGCAATTGCTCTATATGATCCAGGATCTTCCAGATCGTTATCTACTTTAGGAATGAGTATGATTGTAGACTCATTTAGAGTTTCTGGTAACTTTCCTTGTTCAAAAGCATATTTATATATCGCTTGTAAACGTGAGGAAATCAAGTTGTGAAATTTCTTATAAAATTCAGCACTTAGGCCATCAGGGCCAGCGGCTTTTCCATTTTTCAACGATCTGATTGATTCCTCAATGTCTTTTACTGATATTTCAGCATCTAACAAGCCTTTGCCTTCCTGATCTAAACGTTTGATATGACTTTCATGTAAGAATGCTTCCATTCCGTCCGATTGCCCCATCAGTTTGGTTGAATAAAGTTTTTGATAGTAATGCAGAAATCTGTCATTAATATCTTTTGGCAAAGTTAATATTTCACTTTGTTTTGATCTGATTTTATATATCATTTTTTCCTCATCTGATTTTCTATGCTGCCGTGCCAATCATTTTTGTGGTTTGTCACCAAATTTAAAATGTACTTGTTTAGTCTGTTGAAAAAGTTTTATAACATGATTTGAGTATATTTTATTTAGCTTATATTTTAATATTGCAATTTTATTATGTATCACCTTAGATGGAGATATTGCATTTTCAAAATCTAATTGCTTTATTTCATTTTCTAAAGTTTGTTGCATCTTTCGGTTTTCCTTATTAAGGTATGCTTGTGCAGATATTATAGCACCACGCATAAATATTCGCTCTTATTAGCACAAAGGCTAAGTACAGTTATTAATGAATTAATTCATCCCGATCAAACAGGATTTATACCAAAACGATATTCCTCATATAACCTGAGACGCTTATTCAATATTATATACTCGAAAAGAGATATTAATAAAGATCTAGTAGTTATTTCGTTAGATGCGGAGAAAGCCTTCGACCAGGTGGAATGGACTTACTTGTTTTCGGTTATGGAAACTTTTAAATTGGGAGAGAAGTTTATTACTTGGGTCAAATTATTATACACTAATCCAACAGCCAGAATAATAACAAATCAAATGCTATCAACTAAATTCAGTCTATCTCGAGGCTGTAGACAAAGTTGCCCTTTATCCCCACTACTATTTGCACTTGCAATAGAACCATTAGCTCAACATGTGAGATCACATCCTGAAATATATGGGTATGATACCAGAGATACTGAAAATAAAATCTCCTTATATGCGGGGGCTGGGGCACATCGGCCACTGCAATGATCCCAGTCTCCGGGGGCTGGGGCACATCGGCCACTGCTCTGTTCTTGGTCTCTGGGGGCTGGGGCACATCGGCCGCTGATCTGTTCTCAGTCTCTGGGGGCTGGGGGACAATCGGCGTGGCCTTTCTCTTTTCCTCCACTGTTTTCTTCCTCTGCCTCCGACGTTGGATCTTCACGGTCGCCTCATCCTCCAATGTGGAGAGGTTGCTGCCATCTGTCAGGGTTGAGAAGTCTTTTTTTGGATTTATATTTGGACTTACTAGCCCTTTCCGGCCTCGGCTCTTTGGGCTGAACCCTCTGGTGTTTCTTATGTGTCACCGTCGTCCATTCCTCCTGCTGTTCCCCCTCCTTCATCGACTCTCCCTCCTAGTCAGGGTGCTGGGGGTCTCCTGCTAGCACTTGGGGGCTCGAGGTGGTTGGGCTGTCCTCATCCCTGTTCCCCCTTTCTGCTGGGGTCTTGGCAGTGGTGGGGGGTGTCTCACCCACCCTGGGGGTGCTGGCAACACCCCTGTAATAGGTGCAGGCTCTTTTAGGACAAGCCCTGTAAATGGTGGCCTGCCTCCCCGCACAGGGAGGCCGGCCACCAGTTCTTGCTGGCCTGACAGTCCTTTGTCTCATGGCCCTCCATCTTGCAATTCTTGCAGCCAACTGCAGTGCATTGGGTCATCACATGCCCAGGCTTGTGCACAGCCTGGGTTGCCCTGCGTAGCTCATGTATCCTCAGTTCCCTCCAATCGTGAAAACCGAGGGAGGGTGGAGGATTGCTCCGTTCTTGTCCATCCTCAGCTTTACCTTATCTTGCCACTTGCTTGTCCAAATCCCAAACAGGTCCTTCAAGTCCACACACTTCCCTGTTCCCTCGACATAACGTGCAAGAAAGGTGAGGACATCCACTATGGGCACATGTTGGTTGAACATGTGCACCGTAATCATCTATTCCTTCTGGGTGGGGAGGGTGAAGAGCGGCTGCACTTTCAGCAGCGACAGCGGAGCTTCATTCCCCTTCAACGGAAGTCTTCCATCACCTTAAGCCATCCCATCGGATACTTGAAGGTAACATCAAAATATCCGTTACCCGGGAAGTCCTGGAGGCAGTAGATGTCCTTGGCCTCAAATTTGCAGGCCTCTAGCAAGACCTTCCTCACGAACAGGTCCCCTTGCTGAGGTCCTTTACGCTGATTCTCAGGGTATTGCGGATACCCTGTACTCCCGCTCCTGTTGCTGCTGCCATTGTGGTTAGATTGGTTACCCAACCAGCACGGATCCACCTCTAAGCCCACAGCCGACCGATTCCTCATCACCGATTTCAATCCAAGATCCACGGCCCTTGTCCCCAAGGGACGGCCAGAACTTCTAATAAGAACAGATAGTCTCTTTTACTCAAGTAGCTCGTCTTCGGAGAACTTCCTTGGTGATCACGGTCTCTCCCCTGCCAGGTTAGTACTAATCAAGAATCAGTTCATCTCCTCCTTAAAAATATCCAGTGATGCGGCCCCCACTGCCGTCTGTGGCAATGCTGGAACCCTTGCTGTCTGCCACGCATTAAGGATAAAGTGGGGGGTATGATTAGTAAGTCTGTCTTTGATGAAACTATTAGTGGTGATGTTGATAGTGACGAGAGTAGTCTCAGTCCACACAATCATGTTGATCAGCGGGTGAGTTGAGCACAGCAACGGCAGATGGTTAGCTCTGAAAACTGCAAGTGATGCATTTTGGGTGAACAAATTAGGGGAAGGTATGTTTCGTTAATGGTTGAGGTTGAGGAAGTATTGAGGAACATGGAGATCGTGGTGTCCGTGTCCATAGATTTCAGAGGCAGCACAGATAAACACGGTGATGAAAAGGCATACGGGATACTTGCCTTCATCAGTCGACAAACAGAATACAAGAGCATGGAGGTCTTGGGACAACTTTATACAACAGGTCACAGCTTTCACATTATGTGTATTTCTGGCAGTGTCCATGCTTTAGGAAGGATGTGTTTGGACTGGAGAGGATGCAGTGGACAGACTGGGTTAACTCAGGTCAGGAAACATCTCTGGAGAAAAAGGCTGGGTAACGTTTCAGTTTGGATCATTCTGCGAGCCATCATTAATTTATTGCAAATCAGGATGGAGTAAAGCAAAAAAATTGCAGATTCAGGAAATCTGGCAAATCCAAAACTGTGAAATAGCTATTTGCCTGAGATGCGATCCACACCATTGCGTTTGGTACATATCTGTAGAGAGGGTACACAGACACCTTAAAGTCTTCACTATTTTATTAAGCATACATTATATATAGCCCTGGCTGTACGTGGTCTGTCACGATCACTAGAGAGAGAGCTAGGTGCATGTGGGTTACAGTTATACTAACTGGTGGGGGGGTGGTTTGCATGGACATCGTTACTATCAATTAAAGGTGTACACACATATCATCTACATCCTTCCTCTACCAAAACAAACAGTGAGTGACAGGGCGACCACGTCTCATGCGCTAGGGTGAATGTAAACAGTAAAGCACGGGAATACAGGATCACACGTAATTGCCGTAACGGACCGGTGGCCTGACCAGGCGACCAGACCGGGTCCACACCTCGCCATCACCTCCTTCCCCAACGGGAACAAGCGGGGACGCCGGGGCATGGTGGGGGCTATGGACAGGAGAACCCCTTGGCGACGAAGGCATCGGGGGGGGACGGTGAAGAGAAGGGCGAGGAAGCCGGAGAAAGTGGGACTGCAGCCGGGAGGCGTTCAGGAGGAGGACGAAGGGTGGTTGGCCCCAGAGGAACGGGCAAAGCACAGGGCCACGACAGTGGCAGCGGGGGGGGCATACAGAGCCGCCGGGGGAGGGAGAGGCTCGTTCACGAGCCGGAGATGCTGGCGGGACTGGCGGTATACCCTTCCGTCGTGGTTGACAAGGTAC
The DNA here is from genome assembly GCA_035221665.1 of Okamejei kenojei. Taxonomy (NCBI): domain Eukaryota; kingdom Metazoa; phylum Chordata; class Chondrichthyes; order Rajiformes; family Rajidae; genus Okamejei; species Okamejei kenojei. The sequence goes on along the minus strand of CM069140.1, from coordinate 4,131,531 downwards.
GAACTAGGGGAACCGGCAGAACCGACGACCACGGCCAGCTTGGAATGGCCAGAAGAGGACCACATACTGACGACCTGGCCGGGGAGAAGAGGCCGGAGGACATGGCAGGACCTGTCGTGGGAACGCTTCTGGATACTGTGTCTTTTGGCAATGCGTTTCCGGACCAAGGCAGGTTTAAAGACGGAGGGGGACAGGGACTGCTGAGACATCGGGACCGTAGGCCTCATGACTCGGGACATGAGTCGTTGAGCCGGGGAGCCCAGGGCACGGTCGCGGGAGATGTTGCGGAGGGTCAGCAGGGCCAGGTAGATGTCGGAGCGGGACCGGCGACAACGTTCCAACAATCCTTTAGCACTGCGGACCGCGCGCTCGGCCAGTCCATTGCTCTGCGGGTATTCCGGGCTGCTGGTGTAATGACGAAAATTCCATCGTTCTGCAAAAGCACGGAACTTGGCACTGGTGAACTGGCTGCCGTTGTCCGACTGCAGGCTGACCGGGAACCTGAAGGTGTCAAAGTGGCGGCGCAACTTCTCGATGACCGCGGAGGAAGAGAGGGAGTGGAGCTGGTCAACTTCAAACCAGCTGGAGTAAGAGTCGACAAGCACCAGGAAGTGCTTTCCGTGCCATTCGAAGATGTCGGTTGCTAGTGCAGACCATGGCAGGTCAGCAGCTGGCTGCTGCAGGAGCGGCTGCCGCTGTTGCTGTGGAGCGAGGCTGTTGCAGGTAGGGCACGCAGAGACTCTATCCCGGAAGTAGTGAGGCATGTCCCGCCAGAAGAACTGGTTCTGAGCGATGGAAAGGGTCGCCTCGGCCCCGGGATGGCCATGATGAGCGGTCTCGAAGTATTGTTCTCGTAGTGCTTCGGGCACCACCACCTTGTGCCCCTTCACAATCACACCACCATGCAGCACCAACTCGTCACGAACCAAGAAGTAAGGCACCGCTGCGGCCGGCAGGGAAGAGCAGCGGTCTGGCCAGCCCTGCCTGATGATCGCGGCCAGCTGCTGTAGCGAAGCGTCTGCTGCCGTGTGCTTGGCCATGGACTTCAACTGACCAGAGGGCACGAAGTTAACGTTTAGGACTATCAGATCGGACGTCTCGTACGGATGTCGGGTTGTGGATGAGAGAGGCGCCCGAGACAGCGTGTCAGCAACAAACATGTCCTTGCCCTTGCGATAAACCACTGTGAAAGTGAAGCGTTGTAGCTGGAGCATCATGCGCTGGAGCCGGGAGGAGGCCATGTGTATCGGCTTGCTGAGGATGGTGACCAGAGGCTGGTGGTCCGTCTCGACAGTGAAGCAGTTGCCCAGGATATAGTTTTTGAATTTGGAGCAGGCAAAGACAACTGCCAGCAGTTCTTTCTCAATCTGGGCATAGTTTTGTTCAACGGTCGTCATTGTGCGGGATGCGTAGGACACAGGCAGTTGCACTCCGTCATGGATCTGGCTGAATTCCCGGACCGGTTTGACTCGAAGCTGGGGAAGTTGCCCTGCAGCTACAGGATTGCCCTCAATCCCGACGTCACGCCGGTCGTCCGTCCCCCTGCACTGTGTGTCCTTTGCCATGAGGGGCAAGGTCGAATCTGCTCTTCGCGAGATGGTGGCCACGGGCATCCTGAAGCCAGTAACGGACTCCACCCGGTGGGTTTCTACTATGGTTGTCGCTGCGAAGAAAGACAAGAGCGAAATACGGATCTGTATCAACCCTAAGGACTTGAACTTGGCCATCAGGCGCCCGCACTATCCCACTTCTGACACCATGTAGAGAGGGTACACAGACACCTTAAAGTCTTCACTACTTTATTAAGCATACATTATATATAGCCCTGGCTGTACGCGGTCTGTCACGATCACTAGAGAGCGAGCTAGGAGCGTGTGGGTTACAGTTATACTAACTGGTGGGGGAGTGGGTAGCATGGACATCGTTACTATCAATTATAGGTGTATACACACATCATCTACAATATCCCTCCAAACTTTTCTCATCCATGTATCTGGCTAACTGTATCTTAAATGTTGGGATACTCCCTGTGCCATCTTACCCCTCTGGCAGCTTTTTCCATACACCCATCACCCTTTGTGTGAAAAGGTTACCCTTCAGATTCCTATTAAATCATTTCCTCTTCGCCTTAAACCTAAGGATTAATCATCTTAATCTGGCAAATTTCCAAACAGGTTGTTTAAAGAATTAGTGAACATCATAATCAGTAATGACCCAATCTTCAGGAAATGGATTTTCACCTTCTCCATCTGTGGCACTCCTGAAACGGCTGTGAATAGCTGTGTATGGTTCCAGTTTCTCATTCTTTGCTGGAACAACATGCTAGAGGAACTCCGCTCGACAGACACTGCATCTTATCCGTATCCATCTGTTGCTCCCTCTCTGTCTCTGACCTGCTTTCTCTCAGTTTATGGAGAGCAGTTCTGGTCACCCTGAGTGGAGGGGAAGGGTAGAGTGGTGAGGGGGAGAAGAAGAGGCAGTTCCGGTCATCGTTGTGCATATTGGCACCAATGATATAGGTAAAAAACGGGATGAGGTCCTACAAGGCGAATTTAGGGAGCTAGGAGATAAACTTAAAAGTAGGACCTCAAAGGTAATAATTTCTCGATTATTACCAGTGCCACATGCTAGTAAGAGTAGAAATAGGAGGATATTGCAGATTAATACGTGGCTTGAAAAATGGTGCAAGGGGGAGGGATTCAAATTTCTCGGGCATTAGAACCAGTTCTGGGGGAGGTGTGACCAGTACAAACAGGATGGTCTGCACCTGGGCTGGAATGGAACCAATGTCCTTGGGGGAGTGTTTGCTAGGGCTGTCAGGGAGGATTTAAACTAATGTGGCAGGGGGATGTGAGCATGAGCAGAGAGACAGAGGGATGTAAAATGAGGGTAGAAGCAATAGGTAGCAAGGTGAAAAGTAAAAGTGGCAGGCAGAAAATCCAAGGGCAAAAATCAAAAAGGGCCACTTTTCAACATAATTGTATAAGGGGTAAGAGCATTGTAAAAACAAGCCTGAAGGCTTTGTGTCTCAATGCAAGGAGCATTCGTAATAAGGTGGATGAGTTTAATGTGCAGATAGTTATTAATGAATATGATATAGTTGGGATCACAGAGATGACTTGGCTCCAGGGTGACCAAGGCTGGGAGCTGAACATCCATGGATACTCAATATTCAGGAGGGATAGACAGAAAGGAAAAGGAGGTGGGGTAGCTTTGCTGGTTAGAGAGGAAATTAACGCAATAGAAAGGAAGGACATTAGCTTGAAGGATGTGGAATTGATATGGGTAGAGCTGCGAAACACTAAGGGGCAGAAAACGCTAGTGGGTGTTGTGTACCGGCCACCTAACAGTAGTAGTGGAGTTGGGGATGGCATCAAACAGATAATTAGAAATGCATGCAACAAAGGTAAAAACAGTTATTATGGGTGACTTCAATCTACATATAGATTGGGTGAATCAAATTGGCAGGGATGCTGAGGAAGAGGATTTCTTGGAATGTATGCGGGATAGTTTTCTAAACCAACATGTAGAAGAACCAACGAGAGAGCAGGCTATTCTAGACTGGGTATTGAGTAATGAGGAAGGGTTAGTTAGCAGTCTTGTTGTACGTGGACACTTGGGCAAGAGTGACCATAATATGGTTGAGGTCTTCATTAGGATGGAGAGTGACATAATTAATTCTGAAACAAGGTTTCTGAACTTAAAGAAAGGTAACTTTGAGGGTATGAGGCGTGAATTGGCCAAGATAGACTGGGAATTGATTCTTAAAGGGTTGACGGTGGATGTGTAATGGAAGGCATTTAAAGACTGCATGGATGAACTACAACAATTGTTCATCCCAGTTTGGCAAAAGAATATATCAGGGAAGGTAGTGCATCCATGGATAACAAGTGAAATCAGGGATAGTATCAAAACAAAAGATGAAGCATACAAATGAGCCTGAAAAAGCAGCCTACCAGAGGACTGGGAGTACAGCAGAGGGGGACAAAGGGCTTAATTAGGAAAGGGAAAATAGATTATGAAAGAGAACTGGCAGTGAACATAAAAACTGACTGCAAACATTTTTATAGATAGAAGAAAAAAAATTAGTTAAACCAAATGTAGGAGCCTTGCAGTCAGAAACAGGTGAATTGATCATGGGGATCAAGGACATGGCAGACCAAATGAATAACTATTAGTTATTATCTGAATGGTGGAAAATTAGGAAAAGGGGAGATGCAACGAGACCTGGGTGTCATGGTACACCAATCATTGAAAGTAGGCATGCAGGTGCAGCAGGCAGTGAAGAAAGCAAATGGTATGTTAGCATTCATAGCGAAAGGATTTGAGTATAGGAGCAGGGAGGTTCTACTGCAGTTGTACAGGGTTTTGGTGAGACCACACCTGGAGAATTGCGTACAGTTTTGGTCTCCAAATCTGAGAAAAGACATTCTTGCCATAGAGGGGGTACAGAGAAGGTTCACCAGACTGATTCCTGGGATGTCATCATCCACCTTACTTACAATGCTCCTAGCATTAAAATATACACATTTTATAAACCCACCATCCCTTATTCTCTGTCTATTATCTTTTTCATCTTTCTCGCCTACATTTTGGGTCCGAGTGCTTCCCTTCTCTGCCTCTTGCCCCACACCCTGACCCCTAGCCCCCTCTACCCGAGTCCCTCCCCCCAGCCTTTCTAGTTTCAAGTCTCCCCAGTAGCCTTTGCAAATCTCCCTGCCAGGATATTGGTCCCCCTCGGGTTCAAGTGCAACCCGCCCTTTGTGTACAGATCATGCCTTCCCCAAAAGAGGTCCCAGTGATCAAGAAACTTGAATCCCTGCCCACTGCACCAGTCCCTCAGCCACACATTTATCCTCCACCTCATTTCATTCCTACTCTCACTGTCACGCGGCACAGGCAGTAATCCTGAAATCGTTACCCTTTTGGTCCTTCTCCTTAACTTTCCCCCCAACTCCCTAAGTTCTCCCTTCAAGACCTTGTCACTTTTTCTGCCTATGTCATTGGTAGCTATGTGTACCACAACATCAGGCTCCTCTCCCTCCCTTATCAGAATCTTTTGGACACGTTCTGACACATGCGAGACCCTGGCACCAGGGAGGCAAACTACCATCCGGGTCTCCCGACATGCGTGACACAGAAGCTGTGTCTCATCAGTCCTCGGGACGTCCTCTAATACTTGTTCTAATATCTGTCCGAACAGATTCGGGGACTCCGTAAATCCCTGAGGGAGCACAGTCCACCGAATACTGCTGTTTCCTTTGTGTCTCTGGGTTTTCCCATTCAAACGCTAAAAGGTCCCTGCTCTCTTCAGCCAGGGGGCAGCTCCAAAAAGCGTCTTTTAAATCTACCACACTGAACCACTTGTGGTTCGGGGTATCTGTCCCAATTATGGATACGGGTTTCGGGACTACCGGGTGTCGCGTTTAACTACCTTATTTAATTCCCTAAGGTCCTGGACCAGTCTGAACGTCCCGTCGGTCTTCCTTACGGGGAGTACGGGGGTGTTATTTGGGGACATACAATTCTCTAATATACCGTCCTTTAGTAAGTTCTCTATAATTGGCTGAAGTCCTCTCCTTCCTTCCATAGAAATTGGATATTGTCGTTACCCGTACTACCTCACTTTCTTTTTTCAGAGCTATTCTCAAGGGTGGGATCTGCAGCCCTCACCGGTTTCCTTCCTTGGCCCACACCTGCGGGACTATTCTTTCCTCATCCTCTGTGGTCAATTTATACAGTTGGACTATTATCTGTCCCCCTATGGGGGCTGTTCCCATTCCTAATTGGTTTGTAAATCCCTCCCCATCAAATTTATCCCTGCCTGGGGTACCAAGATTAAATCTTCCGTAGTTTCCCCGATTCTCGTATTTTTACCACCACCCCTTCTACCTCGGGTAATGTTCATCACTTTCCCTTTTACCCCTGAGATTCTAACTTGTTTTTTCAACCCAATCTCATTCCCTTCTGGTACCTTAGTTACGCTCGATCTCTCTGCTCCCGAATCTACCATAAATACCATATCCTCTCCCTGGGGTCCTAATTTCAAGTTTACCAGAGGTTCCCGTGTGTATCCCATACACCCCAGGGAGCGGAACCCCTGACTTCCCTATTCTTCCTCCATGAGTGTGTACGACTGCACCTCCCGTCGGAGCTTGGGACATTCCCTCCTGAAATGACCCTCCTCGTTACAATAATAACATCGGGGTGGCCCTGTGTACCACCCTCCTGATCCTTGTTCCTTGTTTTCCCTGGAACCCCAACTTCGGTCCCTCCATTCACCTCTTCCTCGTCCTCTGTCTCTGCCGCTTCCCCTTCCCCGGTCTCCATGAGCACCCGGCCTTCTATCACCTTCATCTCCCTTCTCCAACCAGAATGTTTATCTAAACAAACCATAAAAGCTGCTTGTTGTTCAGCAATTAACATTTCTAATTTTGTTCAAACCATTCTCCCTACAATTCCCAAATTCCAATTCCTAGTTTAAATACATACGACTAACAATTTTCCAAATTAACTTTACTGAAAAGAAATCAACAAAGCCAAGCAACCTCCATTTTCCAACTTTCCCCTTTTAAGTTGCGATGATACAAAGCGTCTTCCGTTACCTTACAGCTGTTCGTAACCTCCCCCATTGCTTATCACATATACAAGCTTCCTCATTCATACAAAACCGGTTTTTACACACACATCACATTAGTTCCATTATTACTTCAATGAGATTGTTTGAAACAACTCAATATTTTTCATAGAAACATAGAAACATAGAAATTAGGTGCAGGAGCAGGCCATTCGGCCCTTCGAACCTGCACCGCCATTCAATATGATCATGGCTGATCATCCAACTCAGTATCCTGTACCTGCCTTCTCTCCATACCCCCTGATCCCTTCAGCCACAAGGGCCCACATCGAACTCCCTCTTAAATATGGCCAACGAACTGGCCTCAACTACTTTCTTTTTGGCAGAGAATTGCACAGATTCACCACTGTGTGAATTTTTCCTCATCTCTGTCCTAAAAGACTTCCCCCTTATCCTTAAACTGTGACCCCCTTGTTCTGGATTTCCCCAAAATCGGAACAATAATCCTGCATTTAGCCTGTCCAACCCCTTAAGAATTTTTTTAAGTCTCTATGAGAACACCCCTCAATCTTCTAAATTCCAGCTAGTACACCGAGTCTATCCAGTCTTCATTTGAGCCCAGCCTTGACCACCACACCGCGCTCCCTCGGATAGCATCCTTTGGTCCATTCAAGTAACAAAACTTTATACATAGTTTCATTACTCTTACCGGGTGTTCCTTCACCCCATCCATGCAACATTCGCCCCAACGGACTATCGGGCGGATTGTGCGCTCTATACAGTGTGAGCCTTATCCTGTTTCCCCGGACCCACTCATTTTCCCGTTCCGGTTTCTCATTGTCTCATTACGGACTATTCCGTCCAACAGACCCCGGTCGCCCAGCACATACTTAATAGTCCTGAGTTTTCTTACCTGGGTCTTGTGCACAAGAATCGTTCGACCGTTCCTTATTTATTCACCTTACACCCCCTCTTGCTTCCCGATCTTTCCACCCGAATATCACTCGCTCAAAACTGCTGATGGCAAGCAAGGAGAATCAGAGGCTGCTGAAATCAGCAGGTGCACCTTCCCTTCCTCCTTCTATTGCCTCCACCAAGCAGCCCGAGTGGAGATCCCGCACGAGCCCGCAGTTTGTGAGATACACTTTGTGCTCACAATCACTGCTCAAAACCAAATCGTGGAAGCAAGATTCTTTTATTTTAGAGTCTGCAGAAGAACCGGGTGCCTCTCCAAGTTTTTGAGATCACATGACCGAAGTCAGAGAAGTCATCCCCCTTTATACACACCAATTCTACATCCAACCTCCCCTCCGGCCCTTCTCTCAATCAGGGTACTGAGGTGCACAATTGTAGGTACATCCCCCAGTACCTCCCACATCATAATAGCAACCATGTTCATGGTAATGAGCAGTTTGTTGACCAAGGGTGTGTTGTCAAATTTCATTATATTATTAAGCATGCTCAGTTGATCATGACCTATCCTAGTTTTACTCACCTCCAAGTGAACCCTCTCAGTTCTCCTATATCAGTACTAAAGCTAAGCTATAGTGACAAGGGTCCCATCTATCACTCCATTCTACTGATAGGGATCTATCTACATCACTCCCTTTTACCGCTATACAATGCTATCACTTCTTACTCAAGGATGGGTCTGGTAACTTTTATACACAGCTGTGTCAGAACCCTCACCCTGGCCCCTATCAGTTTGAATCCTCTTTAAAGCTCCTTACTATAATGGAGTTTAATCACTTTATCCCTCACAGTAGAGTTTTGAGAAAGTTTTGAAAGTTTGAGAAAGTTTTGAGGAAGTTTTGGAGAGATTGAGAGGGAGAGAGCAGGGCTGCAACTCTCACGCTTTGAGCGTGAGAATAACGCATTTTGGGAAATTCTCACGCCCTCACGCTGATCACAAATTTTCCACGCTCTGTCGTGAGAAATTCTGTGATCAACGACAATTTCAAAACGCAGCTAAACTGCATGGGCCGCGGGTGTTGGCGAAACCGGGGCTGAGGGTAGGGATGGAAGCACAAGCAGCAGTGGAGACAGATGCGGGAGCCGGCGCTGGCGAGTGTTTGCCGGGCTGGCGAGGTGGCTCACTGCAGCTCCGGCCATGGAGGCAGCCTCAGTGCAAGAGTCCCGGGCTGCGGAAGCGTTGCGCCGATGCTGTGAGAGTCTCTGTTCCGAAGTGGATAAGGGACACTCAAAAGGAGGGGGCAGAGAGGGGAAGGAGAGAGAGAGAGAGAGAGAGAGAGAGAGAGAGAGAGAGAGAGAGAGAGAGAGAGAGAGAGGGGGGGGGGTGAGGAGAGAGAGGGGTATGGTAAGAGGAGAGACAGAGGGGGGAGAGGAATGAGGAGGGAGAGAGGGGGAGAGAGCAGTGGGGGGAGAGGGGGTGGAAGAGGGAGGAGAAAAATTTAGGGGAGGGGTGGAGAGAGGGGTGAAGAGAGGGTCGTACGTAAGATAAGAAAAGGTATAGTGGGTATGCTATAATAACAGGAGAAGGGTTTGGAAAAGTGGAAACAGGCAGGTTGCAGGAAGTTGGTCAGCACAAACCGAGTGGTAAACTGTATGCAATTTAATGAGGGCATTGGAACTATTGAAAGTAAAAAAGGAACTGTGTATACGGACTCCAATTATGCCTTTGGGGTGGTACACACCTTTGGAAAATCTGGAAAGAAAGAGGGATGATTACAGCCAGAGGAAAAGATGTTGGCTCATGAGCAGTAATCGAAAAAGCTTTGGAAGCACTAAAATTTGCCAGAAGAATAGCGGTGGTCCATGTAGCAGGCCACCAGAGAGGGAATTCGCTGGAAGCTAGAGGAATAGGGCCGTCGATAGTGCCGCTAAGACAGCGGCGACAGAAGAACGGTAAAAATGCTGTCTCTGATACCGTTGAGAGAGGGAATAGAGAAGATACCTGTATTTTCGCAGGAGGAGGAGGAGATAAAATGAAATGAGTTTTGGGTGCCCGGCGCTCCACGGACGGGAAGTGTTGTACGCCGGACAAAAAACAAATAATTACTAAAGGATTGACGAGGGATTTGATAGACAACTACATTTGCAATCGCACTGGGGAGCTCAGGCTCTGTGCGACCACGATACTACGGACTTCTGCCTGTAGAGGCATTTATACTTTAGCCAAGCAGGCGGTGTCTGGTGTTTTGTAGTTGTGTCAAAAGGTGAATAAGAAGGTAATGAGAGCTGTCCCGGGGGAGGACAACAATTGGCCATTAGAACCCTCCAGAGAATACAGGTGGATTTCACGTAGAACTACCAAAAGTACAGCAGTGGAAATATTTTCTAGTTATAGTGGATCACTTCACCAGGTGGGTAGAGGCATTTCCCACGATAAATGCCACTGCCCAGGTGGTCACTAAGATACTACTGGAACAGAGTCATTGAATCCATAGATTCAGATCGAGGAACCCATTTTGCTTCCAAGGTGCACCTATTAATTTGTCGCGCCTTGGGAATAAACTGGAAGCTGCATAACTCCATGGCACCCCGGTCAGAGTTTGGGGAGAGTGGAACGGATGAATGCCACTCTAAAAAATTCAGATAACTAAATTAATGGAGGAGACAGGGCTACCCTGGACTAAATGTCTACCAATTGCTTTATTACGAATACGGACGGTACCACGAAAGGATATTGCGGTGTCTCCTTATGAAATGTTGTTTGGATTGCCTTATTATTTGGGAAGGTGGAAGGCACACCAACCTTTGAGGGAAGTGATGTGTTCTTGAGGAACTATTACTAGCAGTGTCTCGTTCCCTTACAGAATTAAAAGCTAAAGACTATTGGCTCAAAGCCCACCACTCCTTCGACTTTCCAATACATGCTGTAAAGGCCGGGACTGGGTACTGGTCAAGAATTGGAAGGAAGAGAAACTCCAGCCCAGGTGGACCGGCCCATACCTAGTATTACTGACAACCGAGACAGCATTACGAACAAAAGAAAAGGGTGGCCCCCACCCACGCAATCCAGGGTTAAAGGACCCGTTGATCCACCCGCCCGACTGATGAGGAGGAACAGTGGATGGTGAAGCCAGGAAACTAACCCCTAACATTCTTAAAAAAAAAGGAATTGAATGCATAATTGACAGTATGAAAGGAGCAGTCGTGGTATTGTTTGCTTTGCATGTAATTATGGTAAAAAGTATTAATAATTGTGATAAATGTTATTATCCTATCAGATATGGAGGGCGGGTGACAAACCAGATCATTTACCTATCATTCCATGTGAACGATGCTTGCTACTAAACGTGAGGACTAGTATACAATTGTGAGGAGAAGAGGTAAAGAAGTATTTGATGGTAGGGAATAGGGGGTCATGTAGGAGGTTTGGGTACATTACCTGTCCAAAGGGAGAGAGATGGGTTTGTGTAACCAGGGCAGGACAGTTAGGTTTCCCTTTCCAGGTCTTAAGATGGACAATAGATAAAGATGAAAGAGGAGTAATAAAAGAGTTCACTGAAGTAGTAGTCACCAAGGCCTCCCCTCCCCACCTATCTCAGCCCCAATTGCACCAGACACTGTACGAATAAAAAAAAGAAGCAGATTGAGATCCTGAAGGAGAAAAAAACCTGTTTGTGGACTTGGCCCTCTCGGATAGCTGGAATCCTGAATGTGACTAACTGTTGGGTCTGTGGCGGACCACTGATGAGTTCCACGTTGGCCTTGGAGAGGATCCCGTTGTTGAAGTATGGGACCTGATGGAGTGGAACCTGACAGTTGGACAAGACCGAGATCCCCAAGGCATGGGTCCTGACAGAACGCTCTGGTTGGGATTTGTAGTGTATCGCTAGGCCCTGGGCAAAGGATGCCGTCCGTAGGAGGCAGCAAGCCCCTGCCAGGCATCGTCACCCAGTGGCCAAAATCAGTCCCCGAGTGTGGTTGCCAGAGGAGCCTCTAAATGGTATCCCAACTAAGAAATACGGGAGAAACTGCACTATCTGGAATGAAGACCGATGGAATGGAATCGACTGTGGACTATGGAACTGCACCGGGAACAACCCTTATCAAGGACCCAGTGTTGCGAGACTATGGAACAAGGTTACCTCTAGTGGACCGGCCTGTTATGGATATGCGGGATACAAGTGCATACTCGGTGTTACCGATAAATTGGGAGCGTAGACTTGCTTTATTGGACTGGTACAACCAGGATTTTTTCTGTTAAAAACAATACTATCTCTCTATGAAGAAGGCGGTTCGCTAGGAACACCTGTAATTTGGACGACCTATAACGGAAGAAGAGGAAAATAGACATTGGAGAATGGAAGCTAATGAATGCCACCTGCATAGAATCATCACATACTACGGACCAGCCAATTTGGGCACAGGAATTTTATCCTGGCGCAACGAACCCCAGTATACATGTTTAAACCGAATCATCAAGACTTTCAGGCAGTACTGGAGGTAATTACCAACCAAACTGACCAAACTGCGGGGGCACTGGAGATGCTGGCAAAGCAGCATATAACCGAGATGAGAGCAGCAATAACCAGAACCCGTTGCCCTAGATTACCTCCTGGCAGAAAAGGAGGAGAAATGCGGGAAATTCAACCTCTCTAATTGCTGTTTAAACATCGAAGACAATGGACACAGTCAGTGATGGACATATCATAAAGGAATCATAAGTTGGCACATGTTCCATTCAGAAGTGGAAATACGAATATGAAACCCGAAATGGGGGATCCATCCCCACGAGGAACATTGTGGAAAACGGTGGACACGTGTTTCTAGGTGCAGTGGCTTGGACTGATCTTTAATCCCCTAGCTGCATCCCCTGTTTTAGTGAAAAACTTATTACAAGGAGATAAGTCAGAGATGCAGGTGCTGTAGTCATGCCTATGTGAAAAAGGGGAAATACAGAAAATAATGATAATGCGGCCAGGGAGTTCGTGAACAGAGGGATCTAGGAAAACTGTGCATAGATCCCATGAAGGTGGAATCGCATTTAAAAGGGTGGTAAAGAAAGCTTTGGTGATGCTGGCCTTTATAAATCAAGCATTGAATATATGAGTAGGGAAGTAATGATAAAATTGTTACAAGGCATAGTAAACCAATTCTGGAGTATGGAGTACAAATTGGGTCTCCTAGTTATAGGACGGATGTCAACAAAATAGAGAGAGTACAGAGGAGAATTACTAGAAATGTTGCCAGGGTTTCCAGCAACAATGTTACAGAAAAGGTGAACACGTTAGGTCTTATTCTTTGGAACGCAGAAGGTTAAGGGGGGACTGATCGAGGTCTTTAAAAATGATGAAAGGGAGAGACAGAGTTGACGTGGATACGTTTATTCCCATAGAGGGTAAGGAAGATTCAACAAGAGGGCATGACAAGAGAATTACGGGACAGAAATTAGGGGTAACGTGAGGGAAGTTCTTTACTCTCAGAGGAGGTGGCAGTGTGGAATGAGCTTCCAGCAGAAGTGGTGAGGCAGGATCGCTTTAACATTTAAAAGTAAAGTGCTAGGTATATGGACGTGAAGGAATGGAGGGGTATGTCTTGAGTGCAGGTAGATGGACAGTTGAAAAACAAAAGGTCGGCACTGACTGGAATGCGAGCGGGCCTGTCCTCCGTGCTGTAATTGTTATATGGATATATGATCAACAGGAAAAGAAATTCGGAACAATGTTACGAACACATCGAGATAAGGGAACCTTGAAATTGAGGTTAACTCATAGATGCGCAGCAAAAGAAAAAGGGAGAATTGTGAGTGATAAAGTGATTAAACCCCAATATAAGTAAGGATCTTAAAGCGGATTCAAACTGATAGGGACTCAGGGAGAAGGGTTCTGACACAGCTGTGTATAAAAGTTATACCAGACCCATCCTTGCGTAAGAAGTGAATAGCATTGTATAGCGGTAAAAGGTGAGTGATGTAGAGAATCCCAATCAGTAGAAATGGAGTGTAGCTGGGACCCTTTTCACTGAGCTTTAGCTTTAAGTACTGATTATAGGATGAACAGAGAGGGTCACTTGGAGGTGAGTAAAACTAGGATAGGTCTCTGAACAACTGAGCATGCATATTACAATAATGAAAAATACACACACACCCCTGGGTCAAGAAAACTGCTCATTAACCATGAACATGCGATGTATGATGTGGGAGGTACAGGGTATGTACCTACAGATTGAGCACGCCTCAACCCTGATTGAGAAGGGTCCGAGGGAGGTTTGGATGTAAATTGTGTGTATAAAGGGTGAAGACATCTCTGACTTTCCGTGGTCTCTACATGGAAGAGGCACCCGGTTCTGCAGACTCGAAAATAAAGAATCTAGCTTCCAGATTTGGTCTTTGAGCCGTGTTGGATCACAAAGCTGATCTCACATCTACTACCAAACATTCACTCTTCTTCTTCTTTCTCCCGCCTCACCCTCTCTCTCTCAACCCCATCTCTCCCTCCATTTTCTGTCCCCCGTCCCTTTCTCTCTCCCTCTCTCTCTCTCTCTCCCCTTCCCCTCTCCTCTCTTCTCACCATCCCCCCCACACATCTCTCTCTCTCTCCAAAACGCCAGAATTTTTTTTCTCAAAACTTCTCCAACATTCTCTCCTCCCTCAATCCTCCCACCCACTCCCTCTCCCTCCCTCACCCTCCCTACAACCTTTCCCCCTTCCATTTTCTCTCCATCCCCACCCTCTAAGGCCACAACAAACAAAAATCACACCGAAACGTTATTCGGCGTTTTTCGTCCCCCACACGGACCCTGGACCCCCGCCGTCACATCTTGCCAGCGCGTTGCGCCGCCCTAAAGCGTCCCCCCTCCCCGCCGTAAGCGCCTTGTGGACAAGAGGTTTATCGCCGCCCAACCGAAGTGAGCAGGAAATGCAGCTGTGAAGAGCAGGTAAGGAAGGAACGCGCTGCCATGCAGCGTGGGGAGGCAGCCAAGCAGTCAGTGATGCATTTCATTCCCTTAAATGCAGCAGGGGAGCATGCACAGGTGCTGGCGGCGGTTTCCCCAAAAACTATATAGCTCACTATATTCCCATCAATGTTGCCCTTCAGGCCGGTTTCAGACCTCATTTCCAAAACCGTTTTGCCCAATAACTCCCCCAAAGTCACCAAGCCGACCTAGCGGGACAATGGCGTTGGATGCGGGGAGCCCGGAAGCGGCCCGGGAAAGTGGCCCTTCGGGCCACTACTCCTGCAGGGCAGCAACTTTGGTGAGAGTGGAGAAGAATTGCGAGACCAAGCCCGAGGGAGCATAGCGACTGGGGGGTACAAAGGTAACGGAACGTTTGCATATTTCAGCGTGAAAATAGTGCACTCTGGTGCATATTAGTGTATTTCATGTAAGGATATCAGGTAATAATCAAACACATGGCCCATTTGGCCCAACCAGGGTCTCACAGCAACACTGTGTGTCCTACTGGCCCAGACTCCATTTGCATCCTTCTCTCATTCCTGTCCCAGAGTCCAGCCTTACAACCCCGCCCCCTATTCTACCCCTGATCATAGCTGCTTCCCGGTTTAGGTTCCCTAGTGCTGAACACTCCCCAGTCCCAGCTTTTGACTGCACACCCAGTAAAATATTCCAGAACTTGATGCTGGATTGCGAACATTGGGTCTTGCTCCTAGACCCTTTGCACTGACAATGAATCTGGCCCCACACATTAAAGCCCCATATCGACTCCCTGGACTTAACCTATTACGTTCAAGCCCACGGGTGCTTATCTAATGCCAGTAATCCTTTAATGGGGCACTTCACAGTCCAAATTATGGATAACCAAATTAGCTACATTCATGGCTTCCTGTTATCCTAACAAGCTAGTCCTTTGTCCAAAGAAGCCATCAATTGGTTGAAGACAATTTTCTTATCCATAAAATTATACTCACTCAATATTCTTTTACCCATTTGTTAAGGGCTTGTCACGCTAGAGGCGGAAACATGTTCTCCGATGTGGGTGAGTTTGTCCAGAACCAGGGGCTCTCCCCCGTCACTCCCTGTCTGTCTCACCCCCTCTCGCTCTCACCCCACTCTCTCTCGCTCTGGTCCCACAAACACTCTACTCTCACCTCTCCCTCCCACATCACTCAACCCCTGTTGCTTCTCCCCACACCTCTTTCATTATCTCCTCTCTTTCTCTGCACCCCCCACTCTTTCCCCCTTCCCCCCATTTCTTTCTTTCCCTCTCTTCCCCTCCACCCTCTCTCTCTTTTATCTCTCTCCCCTCCCTCCCCCTCATCCCCCCCCCCACTCTCTCCCTCCCTTCACCTTTCCCCTCTCTGCCTCCCTTGGAGAGTCCTGTCCTTCGAGCACAGAGACTCTCACGCAGCGGCGCAACCCTTCCGATGCTCCGACGGCCTGGGACTCTGAACTGAAGCTCTCCATGGCGGAGCTGCAGCGAGCGACTCGCCTGCCCCGCAACCACTCAACCAGCGCCAGCAACCGCAACTGTCTCCACAGCTGCTTGTGCTTCCCATCCCACCCACAGCCCCGCTCTCCAACACCTGCGGCTCGTGCAGTTATATCTGAGTTTTTTGAAATTTTACGTTGATCACAGAATTTCACACGACACGTGAAAATTTTGTGACATCGCGAGGGCGTGAGAATTTTCCCAAAAATGAATGAGTCTCACCCTCAAGCGTGAGAGTTGGGCAGCCCTGCTCTCCTTATGGGCTAGCCCACACTTAGGCAATGTCAGAATTGGACCATTCTGAATTTGTATAATCAGCAGAGGCCAGTTCTCTGCATATCGCCAACTTACCGAGACCACTCCACCTTGCAACCATGGCTTGATCAAACTCCCCCTCTCTCTTCTCCGCCTCCCTCACTCCCCTCCCTCTCCCTCCCCCTCTGGTCTCCCTCCTCCTGCCCTCACTCTCATTCACTCTCTCCATCCCTGCCGCTCCTTTTCTCCCACACACTGCCTCCCTCTATTTCCCCCCCCCCTGCGCCTCACTCTCCTCTCTCTCCCCCTCTCCCATCCCTATGAGACCACACCTGAGTATTGTGTGCATTTTTGGCTTGTTTGCCTTTAATACAAAGGAGTTGAGTAAAAGGAACACAGAGGTCCTTCTGCAGTTCACATGGCCTCAGGTGAGACCACACCCTGAGAATTTGTGTGCAGTTTTGGTCCCCAAAATTTGAAGGAAGGACATTCTAGCAATGAGGAGCCCAACGTAGGTTTCACCATGTTAATTCCCGGATGGAGCGAGAACTGTCAAAGCTGAGAGAAATGGAGCGGCTGAGGCAATTGTACACACTCAGGAATTAGAATAGATCCTGCGATGGCGGGACTGTCATATGAGGAAAGATTGAAAAGACAAGGTCTTGTAAATTCATGGATTATAATAGAAATATAGAAAAAAGGTGCAGGAGGACGGGCCAGCTTCCTTGTGATCATGGCCGAACGTCCGCTAACAAATACCCCGTGCCTGCCTTCTCCATCCCCATATCCCTTTGACTTCCAATAGCCCCTAGAGCTCTAATCCCACTCTCACTTAAATCTCATCCATTGATTTGGCCTCCTCTGCCCTCTGTGGCAGGGAAATACCATAAATTCCAACACTCGGGTAAAAAAGTATTTTCCACCTCAGACCTTAAATGACACTCCCCATAATTCTAAGGCTGGAGGCCCCTGGTTCTGTACTCACCCAACATTGTAACCTGTTTCCTGCAACTAGCTTGTCCAGACATTTTATAAATTTCTATAATATACCCTATCATCCTTCAAACTCCAGTGAATACACGCCTAGTCTTTTCAAATCTTTCTTCATATGAACATCCCCCGCCAGCACGGGACCTTATCAAAAGGCTTTTCTGAAAGTCTAGTACACTACACCACTGGCACCCCTTCATACCGTTTACTTGTAATGACCTCCCGCAATCTTTCCCACCACCGATGTCAGGCTAACTGTTCTGTAATTCCCCCCCGATTTCCACCCCTCGCTCCGCATCCTTCTGAAAGTGAAATAACAATAGCTAATCTCTAATCCACAGGAACTGAATCTATTGAGCTCTTAGGAGCAGAGGAGTTCAAGGGATAAGTGGAAAGGCTAGGCACAGGTTATTGATAGCGGACGATCAGCCATGATCATAATGAATGGCGGTGCGGGCACAAGGGCGGAATGGCCTCCTTCCTGCACCTAATATTCAATGTTTCTATGAACCTTGGAAAATTTATCACTCAACACCAAAGTAGAAAAGGATAATAGAACTCTGTGAGGTAAGGGAAAAAAGTAGATAGCTCAGGCAACTATGAGATTCAAAGAGGAGGAAAGACTGACACTTTTGAAAAATATCAAAGTGGATAAGTCTCCAGTCCTGACAGGATATAACCTAGGCCACTTGCGGAAGTTTAGTGTAGAAATGGCAGGAGCTATGACACAAATATTTCAAATGTCATTAGAAACGGGAATAGTGCCGAGGTTGGCGTACTGCGCATGTTGTTACTCCAAGTTTAAAAAGGGTTCAAAGAATAAACCAAGCAATTATAGACCCTATTAGTGACTCCGTGGCGGCAAATTAATGGAAAGGATACTTAAGCTAATATAAATAAGCCTCAGGATAACCAGGGGACGATCATGACAGTCAACATGGTTTTGTGCCAGAAGGTCCAGTTTGACAAACCATCTCTAATTTTTTGAAGCGGTAACTAGGAAATTGATGGGGTAAAGCAGTGGAAATTGTAGTAAATAAAGGATTACAGTAAGGCCTTTACAAAGGTTCCAAGGAGGTTGGTTTAAGAAGGTTCAACTCATTTGGTTGTTAATATGGCGAGTACAAGATGGAATTCAACAGTGGCCTGAATGGGAGATGTCAGAGGTAATGGTGGATGCAGATTAGTCATTTGGAATCCGGTGACCAGTGTTGAGCCTCAGGGATCATTTGTTGGGGTCCACAGATGATTTGACATGGAACTCAATGAACTGGATGCTGGGTGGAAAAATTGGAAAGTAGAGTATTCAGATGATCCTAAGATAGTGGTGTTTTGGATAATGAAGAAGAATTTCAAAGTCTACAGAGAGATTTGGGCCATTTGGAAAAGTGGGCTGAAAGATGGCAGATGGAGTTTAATGCTGATAATTGAGAAGTGCTACATCCTTGCAGACAAAACAAAATAGGACGTAACAGGTAAATGGAAGGGAATTGAGGAATGTGCTGTGGAACATAGGGATCAGAATAACTGTGTCATAGTTACCCTGAAGGTGGAATCGCAAGTAGATAGGGTGGTAAAGAAAGCCTTTGGTGAGATGGCTTTATAAATCAGAGTCATTGTAATAATAGGAAGTAGGGAAAGTAATGTTAAAATTGTACAAGGCAATTGGTAAACCAATTCTGGAGTATGGTGTAACAATTTGGTCGCCTAATTAAAGGAAGGAAGTCAACAAAATAAGAGAGATACAGAGGAATTTACTAGAATGTTGCCAGGGATCCAGCAACAATGTTATAAGAGAAAGGTTGAACAAGGTTAGGCTTTATTCCTTTGGACGCAGAAAGGTTAAGGGGGGACTTGAGTTAGGTCACTTTAAAATGAAAAAGGGATAGAACATAGTTGACTTGGATAAGTTTATATCTCCCAATGAGGGAAGGGAAGCATCAAACAAGAAGGCAAACATGAGAATTAAGGACACCAGAATTTTAGGGTAACGTGAGGGGGAAGTTCTTTACTCAGAGGGTGGTGGCTTTTGAGGAATACTTCCAGCCAGAAGTGGTGGAAGGCAGTGAACGTTAAAAAACATTTAAAATAAGTGGATAGGAATATGGACGTGGAAGGGAATGGAGGGGAATGGTCTGAGTGCAGTAGAAGGGACTCATGGAAAAACAAATGGTCGGCACGGACATGGAAGGCCCGAGAGGGGCCAATTCTCCGTGCTGTAATTGTTAAATGGTTTATATGGAAAATCGACCACATTCTAGAGCCACCTCCACAGAGGACCCTGGATAGCAAGACCATCAGTCCCAGGGGAATTAATCAACCTTAGGTTCCCATTAGCCAAACAAAAAGCACAAGACACAACCAAATAAAATCACCATCCCCCACCAAAAAAAAACTAAAAAACACTAAGCAATAAACAAAA